>JACDJE010000130.1:680904-714368 GCA_016647715.1 Pavo muticus
TTTAATTTTTTTTTTTTCTCCCCTTATCGCTTCGGAGTAGGAAAGCGGCATTCCCCAGCAAACGAAAAAAAGGAGCAGTAGATGCGGAAGCGCTCCGGGCTGCGGGCGGGCGGCAGCCCCGAACGTGCGGGGTTGGCGGCGGGCGGTAACGCTCCGCTCCGCTCCCTCTCCGCGCAGCCCCGGCGTGGCGGCTCGCGAGACACCTCCAGCCCTGGCAGCGAGGCCGGCATACCTGTTACAAATAGCAGATGATGTCTTCCCCCACCTTGTCCCCCCCGCCAGTCCGCACGCGGGTGACATTATTTAGGGGTCTAATTATTAGCTCAATGGCTGAGCCGGCAGCCAAGTGGAAAGGCGGCAGTCACGGAGCGACGTTATTAAATATCCCGCGCGAGTCGGTCCAGGGCTCCTGCCCGCCCGGCCCTCGTTCTTCCTCCGGCCCGGTCCGGCCCGGCGTCCCCGGCTCATCTTAAGGAACTCCCGGAGGCTGCGGGCAGAGAGAACTCGGGAAACATCCGGCAAACTTCTGAGCGCCCGCTCTTTATTTCTCCCGGCGGGTCCAGTAAAAATTGTGCAATCTTGTAGGAAATACCTGAGGCTTCCCGCTGGCCAGAGAAATGCTTTCTGCCTTGAGACGTATTTGAAGCGGACAGGCTTTGATTTTTTCCCCCTTCCTCCCGTTTTCCGCTTTGTTTTGTAGGTCTTTCTTCTGCCTTTCCCCTGGTGCCGGGATCCGGCCCTCAAAGCGCCTCTGCGTGCGGAACTTCGTGCCGGGAACTGAGTCCCGCGCGTCACCCAGCTCCCGGCAGTGCCCGTCCCGCCCGGCACTTCCAGGCTCGGGCGCCCCGGGGGTGCGGCAGGACCGCAGGACCGCAGCTCCCGCATGGAACTCGGAGCGGGCCCGGGCGCTGTATCCCGCCTGGCACGGGGACGGAGGGCCGGGACGGGGGCCAGCACGCCTCGTTGCTCCGTTTCCCGTCCTCCCTTTCCTCTCTCTCCCTCCAGAAACTCGCCTTGTACTCCAAGATGCAAGAAGCCCCGGAGAGCGGCAGCAGCGCCGGCGCCAGCAGCTCCTTCTCCAGCCACGCCGCCGCCAGCATTAAGGAGGAGGAGTGCAGCCCCGAGAAGGAGAGGCCCCCCGAGGCTGAGTACATCAGCTCCCGGTGCGTCCTCTTCACCTACTTCCAGGGGGACATCAGCGCCGTGGTGGACGAGCACTTCAGCCGGGCGCTCAGCCAGCCCAGCAGCTTCTCGCTCGGCAGCGCCAAGGCGGCACGAAACGCCGGCTCCTGGCGGGGTGAGCACCGAGCAGGGGTGCGGGTGCTGGGGTTCTGTGAGTGCAGGGGGTGTGGGGATGCAGGGCTAGGAGCCACGGCAGGATTCCCTCGTGTCCCTTGGCTTTGAGTTTGGGGCTGTGATGAGCAAAGGTGGGAGCAATATGAGAAGGGGATGCAGGCGTGAATCCTTTGTACCTATACCCAGTTTTACACCTTATAGGCTCATGGGGTACCTGGGGTGGTAAGCAACACTTGACCTCAGGCATTGCTACAGAGCATCTCCAGGGACCATCCCTCACCTGCCAGTGCCCGACTGAGAGCTGATTGCTCACTCTCTTCTTAAATTCCCATCAGTTTTCTAAGAATGAAATACTGGTTAAAGTATTTCACAGGTGGAAGATGCTCAGCTCTGAAAGCTGAAAGATTTCTTAGCTCCTCAGGAACTGCTTCCCTTTCTCCTGAGTAACATCAGAAAGTGCTGAGCTGACGTACCTCCCTGACAAATGTTTGTATCAGCAACACTGTCTGTTCACAATCAATAATGCATAGCATCTGCTTCTGCACTATTTGTTATTTCTATTCCACTTCACACTGGGCAAGAAAAGCACAGGGTCCTTGTTCTTTGCCCTGTCAGTCCTCAAAGAGCTGCAGAATGCTTCCCAAACATGCTAACAAGAGCCCCAAGAAACAGGCACAAGTTCGATGCAGTAGATAGGGAAATTACCCCCACATAGATTTAGCACATTTAAGCTGACTGCACATCTCATGCTGTTCCTGACTGCTTTGAAACTACACTGAGGAAGCAGATGCTTTCCTGGCAGCACTGGGCATCCTCTAAGGTGTTGCTTCAAGAGGGAGATTAGTACTGAAAAAAAAAAGAAAAAAAAAAGAGAAATCCAACCTTGACAATTGCTGTGGTTCATAATGGTTCTGACTCAGTTTCCAGACAGAGAGAAAAAGGTGTTTCTCTCACCTTAGATAACAATCTTCTCCCTAAAGAAGTACTAAGAGAAGCCTGGAGCAAATTGCTCCAGCCCTGGGCTAATTGAGCTGGATGGCTGGGCTGGGGAGGACTGTCGGGGAGCAGTTTTGTGTGTTTGGTGGTTGTTTGGAAGATAACCGCAGCATGAGAGTGAAGAGGAGCCCTAGGGAGTCAGATGCCAGGACTGAGAGTGCTCATCCACCTTTCCTTTCTCTCTGCATCTAGATGGTTCCTTCCCGATGAGCCAGCGCAGCTTCCCCCCATCCTTCTGGAACAGCACCTACCAGCCCTCCTCGGTCCCCGTCACCCTTAGCAGCCCCCTGGCTGCCCACAGCGAGCTGCCCTTCACCACCGCGGACCCCTATGCCCCAGCCTCCCTGCATGGCCACCTGCACCAGGGTGGTCCTGAGGCCTGGCATCACGCCCACCACCACCACCACCACCATCCCTACCTCGGGACGCAGAGCACGGCGTACCCCCGCCCCACAGCCATGCATGAGGTCTACGGCCCTCATTTTGACCCTCGCTATGGCTCCCTGCTGGTGCCCACCGCCTCCGTCCGCCCCCACCGCCTCACCCCTGCCGCTGTGCCCACACCGGTCAGCCCGCCCTGCGAGCTGGGCAAGGGTGAGGCAGGCCCTGCTGCTGCCTGGACAACACCAGGACCCTTCCCCAGTGCAGCAGGAGATGTGGCACAGAGCCTCGGCCTCAACGTGGATGCAGGTGAAGAGAGGTCCCTGGCTCCTCGGGGTCCCCCCAGCTCAGGGCTACCCTTGCCCTGAGGGGGTGGGAGGGGAAGGCTCCATGTAGAGGGCAGCTAGAGGAAACATATGGGTGTGTGAGCTCCCAACCCATCCTGCGTGTCCTTCTTTGCATTCCTTGGCCAGGCAAGCAAGGGCAATGTGTCACCCACTCCACTTTTCTGGCTCCCAAGACACGCTCTGAGGTACTGCTTGCTTTGAGCCTTGCTCTGTGCTGGAAGCCTGATGGAGCCCTGAGGGCTGTGGCTCGGTCCTGCCACAGGGCAGTTGCACAGCTCTGAATTTCTGCAACTTTCTAAACAGTTTCCTCTGCTTATTTTTTTCTCCCAGTTTTCAAAAAATGCTATTGTATCTGCTGAGCATGTAAGGGCAACAGCTATCCCTGTGACCAGGGAGGCTAGTGCTGGTGGCCTGCCCTGGCCAGGTGTAGGGCTGCATGCCCATAGTGGTGCTGCAGAGGCGACAGAGTCATGGCCAGCAGTCCCAGCTCCTTGGGCGGTGTCTGTGGAGGCAAGGAAAGCCTGCTTGGCTGCTTGGGTTCCTCATGATGAAGCCTGCTAACCGCAGGCACTGGTGGCTCCATGCAGGTTAAAAAGAGACATGTGCCTGTCCTCACTGCAGCCCGGGCTCTTCTCGCTTCACTGCTTTCTTCTAGCCCTGGGGAGCCCAGGCTTCAGCTGAGCCTCTGATCTTATATGGCAGAAATGGAGTTTGTCTTTCTCTTTCCTTAAATGCCTGTACCTATTTTTTCTTCTTCCCTTTTTTCTTCTCTCCATTCTCAGGTTTGCAGCCTCAGGACAAAAGCAAGGATCTGTACTGGTTTTAGAGCTGTCCTTCACTCTTCCTCCCCTGGCTCTCCCCTGTAGATCTCTGCCTCTAGGCATGGTGGCATTCAGAGCTGAAGTCGGGTCAGTTTGTAACAGCTTCTGGTCTTGGTTTGCAGCTCGGCGTTACTCCTTCTGTGGTGGACCCCTTCTGAGCTGACGAGCTGACTCAGAGCCTCCCAGACCCCCTTGCCCTTTTCCAAGCCTGCCATGGCCCTGCAGCCTGGGGACAGACAACAGGACTTAAAACAACCTGGCTTTGCAAGGATGATCTTTTAGACTCATTTTGGAGAGGAAAACCCTTCTGTGGAGAGAGGAGAGCCAAAGACCATGAACTATTTAAACAAACTCCACAGACAGAACTGCAGTTGGACTATTTTAAAAGAGTCAAATGATGTCACGAATGGTGATGCAAAACCACTGGCCTTCTTACAGGGGACAGAGGAAATCATGGTTATTTCAGTGGTGTGAATATTTTTTTATGACAGTGAAAATTATTTCTTGATTTCAACATGGGAAAAACTATTTAGCAGTTTTGAACTGGATTCTTACTTTACATTGCAGAAAAGTAAAAGGAGAAGAAACTGGAACTCACTAACATTTTTGGACTACTGAGGAGCTAGTCAGATTTTTCAGCATTGTGGTTATGAGTGGCAAGCGTCTAGCTTGGGCCACCTGCCTTGGGCTTACAGAAGTGCAGCTGTTCCACGGACAACTGTTCAAACTCCAGAAATATGAAAACCAAGGTGGCACTTGTCAGAATTTGACATAACATTTGCATTGAATATGTAATGGTTGTTTGTTTTCTTTTTTTTTTTACAAGAAACATTTTATGGTGAAAACAAAACCCTCTTAAAGAAGGGGGAGAAAGGAAACCCAGGAAAAACTGCTCGCCCTCAACCTGAAGACCTTTAAGGGGAACACCAGAAAGAAAGGCACATGTGGGACAATAGGTCTGGGTTGCCTCTAACGCTTCCCTTTGTCTACTTGTTGCTGTCATTTTGTCACTTTAATAATTGTCTTGTTTTGCTTTGAAAGGGGGAATAAGATATCTATTTAACAGTAGGAAAGCTGCATTAAAGGTATTCCTTCTTTCACCCTGCCTGCTTTTGTAGGGAATTAAAACTGAAAAAGAGAAATGAGGCAGATTAGAAACTTCAGGATGACAAAGGAGAAAATAAATATCTGTAGTGTGGACGGAGTGAGTTATTTTACTAGTATGCATTAAAGCTAACTAGAAATCCAAGCAGTTGAAAATATATTCTTAATGAGTAGAAAATATGGTGATACGTACAAAAGACAAGAATATGAAATGTTGTGGCAATCCTGCCTTTTAGCATAGGGTGTCTCTGTAGGATAGGCTGCAGAAAGGGTGGCACCCCATAGTAAGAGGTGTTTCTTCACAAATCTGATAAAAGAGGGGACTATATTTTGCACTGTGCTATTCTGCACTGGTACATTAAAATGTTATTATAAAGTTGAATGACTAATTAAACAGTGCAGAAATAGCAAGTTCACCCTATGCTTGCAAGCCGATGCTTTTACAGGCAAAGCATCAGATCCCCACACTATAGTGTTTCATTTTGTTCTGTCTTCTCTTAATGCAACATCTTTGAAGGCTGACAAAGCTCAGTGCATGTGAGAGGAGAGTCCTGACGTCATTCCTCTGACACCAGGAGAAGCAGTAGAAAACAGACTTTTGTGATGTGATAGGGGATTTTACATTCTGAGGCTTTGGCAAAATGTTCACTGTGTTGGAAATGGAGAACTTGTTGCTCCTAAGTTCCATCTCAGCTGGAAGTACATTTATGGGGAAGAACAGGAACATTAACACCAAGAAAACAACAAAGCAGTGAGAATAAATATTGTGAGAAGCTGGCAAGGAGCTGCTTTGAAATAAAAAGAGGGCAGAACATCCCTGGCCAGAGCTGGGCAAAGGGCAGGAGACAGCTTGTGGTGGTGCTTCAGCCAGACAAACCCACAGGCATGTCATCACAGCCCTCGGCTAGCTGGCAGGCTGGAAAGGGCAAGCAAACGGCTCCAGATTTTGTAGTGCTGGTTAAGCCACAAATGTTCTAAGTCTTCTATCATGAAGGAAGACAGCAGCACTTAGCAGGAGAAAAATAACTAAAAATGTCATTTAACTTTATTGCTGCAGAGGCTTGAAGATGGCAAGGTCATTCTGTGAACAGTCACCTGCATTTTCTTTAGGCTGTTTTTAAAGTTTTAGGGATTTTTTTTCCTTTTTTTTTTTTTTTTTTTTTTTAANTTAAGTTTAATTTGGCTCTTGTGTAGACTGTGCAATTGTTTCCTTTTTCTTTCATGTTTCCCCCTCTTCTTCTAATGAGGAGAACTGGTCAATACAGCCCAGATATGTTTGGATGCATTCATGTAAGCAGTCATTTACTGCACTGACATTTGCCATTCATTTTGACTGGGAGCATTTCCAAACATGAGGATTTATGCAATGAATACACGACTATTGCTATTGATATTTGCTCTCCAGGTAATGTATTTTTATTGTTGTACGGTGGAAGTACCTAAACACCAAAGTCAAGACTTTGGTTTATGGTGTTAGGTGCTATGCAAACCGCTTTTAAAAAGGCTTCCCCTTCGGGTGCGCTGCAGTCTGAGGGTGTTTTGATGTGTTTTGCTCACTGGATTGCCCCGACTGTGAGAAGCTGCCCACAGCACTGCCTCTGAGGTTTGGGAGTGAAGTCGTGCAGGGCTAGGGCTGCAGTTTGTAGTGCCCGAGCAGAAACTTCACCCCAAGCGTTAGGCTGCCCAGCACAGGGTAAGTGAGTCTCCTAATGCAATAGCAGTGTAAATAAAACCTCGGTGCTATTTCATAAATCTGTTTTGTTCCTCTTTGCATCACAGATTAATTGCTTAATCAGGAATGTGCACAAGAAATCTGTAAATGCAAAAGGTATGCTTTCTCTGCATTACATGCATCTTACATGACATTCGCAGACCCCTAGGCTCTTCCTTCTGCCTGCAGTTTTGTACTGGCTACTGCTCTCCAGCCATACTCAAGCAAACAGATTGTTTAAGTGGTGACATACAGACATAACTTGTGTCTGTCAAAATGGGCTCCGGGGCAGCAGGCAAAGGGCTCAGAGCTGTTGCAGAGTGGTGCTGAAGCGGGTGCAGGGGTAATCAGGCACAGAATCTGCTTCATTTTAACAAAGATTTCCCTCTGATATAGCTGCAGTTGCAAGGATGCAGTTCAGGGCTCCTTAAAGATAAATGAATATGTGCCTCTGCATTTGCAGTCTCCTGTCAGCTAGCCTTAGGGTGAATATTTCTTCCTTCCTACCACCTCTCCCAGTGGGTTTTGCATCAGAGCCCCTAGGAGAGGGGAAAGGAGGAGAGGAAGGGAGGAGAGAGCCTGAAATCCCTGCACCTCCCTTGGCTCCTGCCCTGCCCGTCCTCAGGGAAGTGGATCTGCCACCTCCTTGGGTCCCTCCTCACTTTGCCTTTGATGTCCTATTAAGGCTCACAACAAGCTCTAGCGAGGGCTTAAAGGTTGGTCCCTTTCTAAAAGGAAGGGAAGTGCTGTGGATGGCTTTAGATGCACCAAGGCCTCTGACTGGCAGCTCTCGTGCACCTTTTTCTGGGCAAGGAGTGTAATTAAGATGCCCTTTTGATTAGAGAAAGGCGAGTCAGCTCCTTGGGGGGTTGTGGTGTCTGGCTGGCTTCCCTGGCCTGCCACCCAGAGGAGCAGTTGCAGAAAGGGAAGGAGAGAGACGAGGTGAGACTATTTGGAGCAGTGAAGTGCTTGCTTTGAGGGCTCAGCAATGCTGTGCAGGGAAGTGGGAATGAGAGATGGGGAAAGAAGAGAAAAAAGGGAAAAAGGAAAAAGAAAAAGGAAAAAGAAAAAGAAAGAAAAAGAAAAAACCTTCTATTAAGATCTGGGGCTGCAATCCTGGGAACTGAGCTATTGTTTACCTCCTTCCACAGTCAGCCCGCTTTCCGAACTGGCTACCATCACGAGCAGCTCAGACCAGATGAGTCCCATTATTAGTGTCTATCTCTAATTATACCTAAGGAGTTAACTTTGCATCACACTTCCTACTGCTTCCATGACCGGGGACAATGCATGAATGCTGTACACAGCACACCTACAGGCACTACCTGCAGTGAGGAGTCCTTTGCCCTCTCCTCCTGCCTGAGCTTCCTGGGTGCAGTCCCACCTGACCACTGCAGGCATCTTTCCTCCTGTTTCACCTGGCATGGTCAGGCTGCAAGGTGTCTCCCCATTCAACTTCCCCATTTCTCCTTCTCTCGCTCCATCCACTGACCCCTGCTCCTTGCCCTCCCTTCTCACCCAGCCCCTTCCCTCCTGCACCCACAACCAGTCCCATGCTGCAGCCACAAGGAGGAAAGGGATGCCACAATGAGGGACATGAGCTTCGTCATCAGCACTTCTTGTCCGTGGTTGAAGGGTCAGTACTTGTACAAGAAGCAGAAATGAACCAGAAGAACCAGCACATTGGTTTCCAGTCCTGCACCCTAGCAGTAGGATCTGGGTCTGAATCTAGGGACTTAGCAATCCCTGGACCAGCAGAATAAAACTTTTTTTCACAAGAAGAATCCTAAAGGGCTGTGACAGCCCCAGTTGCACACAGACACAAATGATTATTTTCTCTTGACAGACCCGCACAGCTCCCTCTGCGTATTTAACTGCGGTCACAGTGAGCTGGATCAGGAAAGGGACACTTGATATCTGCTGTTTCCGTGGTTGAAATATTTGTGAAGTTAGCGCATAATCTGAAAGCAGAAGCTAATAAATTATAGGGTGCTAATTGGGGCAGGAGTGGAGCTGTCAATCATATTATCCTAAACACACGGAGACCCTCATAACCTAAAAAGGCAAGAGAGGCTCCAGGAACAGCTCCCAGTTGTCACTAGCCATGACCTCCACTTCAGTGAGAGCACAGGGAGCCAAGGCAGAGTTTGTTCTGCTAAGAAAATGCAAATCCTACCCTCATGAGGGCACTTGTATATGTTTTTGTTCACCTTCTCTGGCAGCGCATTTCCCAGGCACTTTGTCATTTTGCTTTGCCACCTAGCTTGTCGCTCTCATGATTTAAAAAAAACACATATATCTGAAAAGAATATGCAACGCTTATATTCGCATAGCCCTTAGAGTAACAGGCACAGACTTTTAGTCATGGCCCAGCCTGGCTGCATATGAGCCTGTCTTCTAAAAATTACTTTATTGCCCATTTTTCTTTTTCCTGTTTCTCAGGCCCTAGAGGCATATACGCTTCTGGGAGGCTGCAGGGGTCTATGATCTGAGTCAAAACACAACTGTGCAAACATCATAGCAATAGAGAACCTGCAGTTATTTTATCACTCGTTTTCTTGCAATGCTTCCATCAGGATCTTTGTGTTTTACTCAACATATAGCATGAAATTGAATCAAAGACTGTTGAAGAGGATTTTAGTACACATTTACCACAGAAAAATCATGCCTGTATTAGGATAAGAGGCATTTCAGAAAGGCATCCGTGGAGAAAGGGTCTTGAAAAAGGTTAGGGACAACCCAAAAGTGGGAAATCTTGTTTTAGTGGCAGCATGACTGCTCACACACACCTGAAAACTGAGCAACAGTGAGGTCAAGCCCTATTCCTCCCTGGTGACACCTCAGTGATTACCTAGGCTTACTACTGCAAGGCCACATGATTAAGTGCACAAATACTCTTAAAGGTTTTTCTAAACATGCCATTTTTCCCACCATTTGTGATACCTGATTTAATTATTTTATGGTAACCCTGAATGCTGATAAGCGGCAGAAATAGTGGCTCTTCTCCATTTCTGTGGTGAAAGTACAGCCTCTAGCCTGAAGCCAGCAGCCAGCTCTGGGTGGGGCAAGTGAGGGAATGTGTTTTACCCTGGCTAGGGTTCATCATGGCCATACCCTCCCTGTGCAAAGCAAGACAGCAGGGCTGCCTGCATCAGCTCATCATATGGTTGCAATAGAAAGCCCTGAAGAATGGCAGTGTGAAAACAACACTTCATCTTTATGAAATTAGTCCATGGTCACCTGCAAAATCTAATCAACTTCCTTCCTAGTCAGTGGAAACAGTGTGTCATGCTGACATCACACCAAACACTTCACATTTATGTTTAGAAAAATTTGCTTATGAATTAGAAGCACAAAACTATGCTCAACCCTAAGGATAAATGTAAAGAAATGGGTTTTTTAATTTTCTAAATGAAATCAGTGGGTACAACAATACTTGTACAGCTGTTGCTGCTCTCCTCTCCCTTTTCATAGAATCATACAATCATTAAGATTGAAAAAGACCACTAAGATCATCTAGTCCAACCATGAACCCGTCATCACCATACCATGCCCTCTAACCATGTCCCTCGGTGCCATTTTTAGTGGAAAGACATTTTTAACAGCTCCTTTACATGTGGCATTGAGAGCTGCACCTCTCCTGACACAGCAGTCCCCACACATGATGTTCTTATTCACCTTCGCTCCTACGGTTTCCAACAGAATTTCCTTATATTGGCTATTTCTGTCAGGAGCTCACCCTGAGGATAGACGCACTATTCTTCAAGATTTGCACTGCTGGTACAGAGAATCTTCTCTAAGCTTTCTCAAAAACAGCAAAACCCTTTTGTCTGCAAGTGCAGAGTAGTTTTAATGAAAGAAATCTTAGCAAATTCAGTGTAGGGTATCTGCATGCACGGAGTTTGCGTACAGAGATCATGTCACTAGTTAGGTTTTAGTCAATTTAGGCAGAGGGTAATTCTCTTATTATCTTAAGCAACAGACTCAAAATTGTGGAGTGATGTCATTTTTGAGATGGCAAAGACTATGTCAGCAGACAAACTGAGGAAAGAAGAAGGCTGGTGAGCTCATAAGGTTGGATTGTGTGGGTTGGTTTCCATTGTTGGGTGTGTGGTGAGGTCAGATTAAAGAGACAGGAAGACATGAGAGAAGATATTCTTATAAAAAGTTAATTCTGTGACTCTCAGAGTTTCTGTAAGAGAAAGCTAAATATATTTGTGACTGGAAATTACTGAGAACTTATGCATTTTCCTCCTGGAAAGGTGTGAAAATTGGATACATAAAGAGAAATACACCAGATTAATCACAGGACTAAGGTTTTGGTGCCATAAAACAATGTCATCACTCTACTGAATTTCCTGTGGGATGGAGAGCAAACCATAGTTGCTTACCACGCTGCACAAGAGTACACAGGTATTTCGGTATCCTCACCTCTAATAATCACTGAATAACCTACACTGCCAGAAAGGTAAGAGGAAAAATAAAAGCAGCACAAAGAAAAGCCTGTTATGTGAACAGCATTGCAAAACAGACTGGTATCCAAACAGAGAGTGGCTATTTTACAGCTCACTTCTTACTGTAAAAGATAGAAGGCAGTGATGAACATCCTCTAAATGGAAAACGTCATCTGAAGAAGTTAACACATTATTATAAAGGTTATTTTATACAGTAGTATCATTCATGCCATTGGCAATAATGACAATTTTGGCATCATCATTTGGCTTTGAAGCACAAGGTTTCTGATTATTTATTAGAGTTAAAACATAATGTCAGGTAGAGGAGTCAAGTGTCGTTATAAGTAGAGCCTTGAGAAATCCACCTGGTATGCAAGCCCCTGCAACTCACTCCAGCATGCATGTGAAAGAAAAAACTTTCATGAATCTATTAAAGAAATGAAGATGCATTATAATTATTTTAACAGAGCCATTAGTGCTGTTTTACTGACATTCTTCTCTATAATGACTATTTTCATGTCTGTTGTAGATGAATTAAATCACCTTTGAGTAGAAAGAGGTAAATTTGAATCTAGAAGAAAGTTTACCTTCTCAGTCATTCATGAAATGCATAATCCTAAACCTGGATCAAAGAGAACCAGTTTCACTTTTTTATGCTCAGTAGAGCCAAACCTGAGGACTGAAAATGTCATAAGCATCATGTTACAGTTTAAAAGAAAATAAAAATGAGACATCAGTTGATTCAAATAGATGGCAAAATTTTCTCTGTCGAAAACAGCTGCAGGGTCTCATACAAAGGTGCAGTGGTTCTGCTAGAAGTGCTTTAATAAGGATCTTTTTGCTCCTCATAAAGGTAATGAGGAAATCAAGTTTTGAAGGACATAGTGATGTAGATGTTGTCAGTCAGCTCTGTTATCACAGAATTATAGAATGGCTTGGGTTGGAAAGGATCCCAAGGATCATCGTGTTCCAACTCCCTACCACAGACAGGGTTGCCAACTGCCAGATCAAGTACTAGATCAGGTGCACAGGGCCCCAGCCAATCTGGCCTTAAACATTTCTAGGGATGGGACAACCTTTCTGAGCAACCTGTTCACCACACTCTCAGCAAGAAACTTCCCCTTGACATCTAATCTAAATCTCTCCTCCTTTAGTTTAAAACAATTCCCCCTTGTTCTATCACTATCTACCCTTGTTAAAAGTTGATTTCCCTCATGTTTATAAGCTCCCAGGAAAGCTGAGGAACCTCAACTCTTGATAAGGCACTTTCACCTCACAGACTGATGGAATTCTATGAACTGAACAACAAATATGGATATGAAAATGTGAATTATCTATTTGATATAGTCTATGTGGATTTCCAAAAGGCTTTCTACGTGCCTTCTACAAAGCTTTCCAAAGAATGAAGGATTCTCACCTTGATATGTGTCTTGTTAAAATCTTAGAGAAAAAGAATAGGAATAAATGGTCAGTTCCTGGAGAGAAAGGAGCTCACAAAGGGAGCAATTTATTCTGGGATATGTATCATTTGGCATAATCAGAAAGAACAAGGTGGGAAGGCATGACCAGTTAAATCAGGACTGTAAGGAAAAGTCCCAGCTCTGAGGAGCTGCAGAGGATCTCATGCAGCTCAAAGACCTGACAATAAAACACCAGTTGAAATTCAAATGTGAAGTGATTAAAAGATGAAGTTAAATACATAATAAAGTTTTAATAATAACTTCACAAATAAGCAGATGGACTCCAAGGAGGCCATTATTGCTTAGATACAACATATGCGGACTGTGAAAGATAATCCCATAAAAATGTCATCTCGCTACTTAGAGTAGACAAACAAACAAACAAACAAACAAATAAAATAGTAGGAGTGATTAAGAAAATAATGGAGAACAGGAAATGCTCTCATGAGCCTTGAATACTCTGTGTTTCTGATCTCCCGGAGCTCCCTCTGCGAACAGCCTGGGGAAAAATGCGAGAGTGGCCAAAAGGATGGAAGAGATCCTCTGGGAGAAATGACTTGACAGGTTAGGAGCCCTCAGTGTGGGGAACAGTCACAGCCTGTGGGTGAGTGTGGGAGTGATGGAGCTCTGCAGAGTTGCAGTACCAAGAAATAGGAGGAGAGGGAGAAACCATTCTCTTCTTTCTTCTCTATAAGAACAAGGTAGTCTAAACCAAATTAATTTTCTGGACTCTTTGTGTGATCCATGAGATAATCGCCTACAAGGGGTGGCATTTGCTCAGACCTTGCTCCTCAGGAGTTCAAATAGTTCTTCAGAACCAGCAATCATTTGTAAGATGTGATGAGCCGTACAGTGGGTGAGAAAGGCTCTACATTAGATAAGAATTTGCTTCACCAAGCCCTCCAATGTCACTTCGGAGTAATGAAGGAAATGTGCAAAGAACCCTTAAAAAAATGCCCCCTTACCCACAAAATGCTGTGTGCCAGAAGAAATATGTACTGGAGAGAAAGTAGTCTGGATCCCCATGGAGCAGGAAAGGAGAGAACTGTGCAACCACTCAAAAACGTGATGCTGCCATGTGAACAATGAAGGAAGAAGGAGTATTTAATACTCTGCAAAACTTCAATAAACCCAAACCTGACATAGGGGGTGGGGGAAAAAAAAGCATGTGCCAGATTTGTTCTTTAATGGACAGGAAGAATTAGCTTTTCTACCACATGTTCTTTTCTAGAATTGCAACAGCAACATAAAACATCTTTTGACGCTGAGTTTTGACAGAACCAGTTCTTGGATCTTCTCAGTTTCTTAGGTTGTTACTTTTGCACATGCAAGTAATCAGAGTTGTTAACGTGAACATTTCTAACTCTGCTGGGTGCAATCACTACTTGATTTCAGTATTAAGTAGCAGTTTTCCTCACTCCCCTTTATTTCCCATTCTTATCTGAGCAGGTACTTTTCAAGACCGTTCAGGTAATACTTTCTAGAAGGCTGTTGATGCTGAGGCAAGACTATATACTGCATTGAAATAATTAAATTTTTAATTACAACAACTAAAGTAGTACTTGCCAAAGTCACAACAAATCTTGAGAAGATGAACATTGAGACAGTTTCCTCACTAATGTACATGAGCTTATCTTAACATATTTAAACCGATGTACAGTGGGTGAAAACTGAGCCCATCTGCTTTTATACTAGCCTGAGAACTATGCTTTTCTTTAGAAGCTGTCAGAATTGCCAGCAAGAATCTCTCTACATTTTCACTTCAGATTCCAAAAACCACTTCCTATTTCCACCAGATCTTGCAGAAATAATCTTCACAGGAGTGATTTCTCTTCTTACTTAGGTAGCTTCTGCTGGCTTATAAGTGTATTCAGGAAGAATTGCTCTTACTACATTAGATACCACACCCCATACTCATTATCAATGTATGCTTAAACAAAGAAGGTAAAGATATACGATATTGGCTGTACACTTGAGGGTGAGTCTCTCAGCAGGATGTCACACAACTGTGGTCATAATGACTGCTTCATTTGTATCTCACATTTAATCTTTCTGATATATCAGGATTCTTTTCTCCGCTAAATATATATTTCCTTAAAAAGATATTCTCATCCTTAAACCCATCCACATTAACTTAAAAAAACTATAGACTTGAAAGTCAAGACTCTTAAATTCAAAGCTTTCTTAAATCTTTCACTTTGTCTGCCACAGGTGGAGTCAGCAACAGAGAGAGATAAACATAGGCCAGGTGATGCCCTTTTCCTTTCCTAAGAGAGAGTGTGTTAAAAGAGTCTTTCATGCCTGTTCATCCCTCCTACTGTCTCCAAAGGTAGCTATGAGAAGTGTTATCCAATGCGGCTGCTTGAAAGTGAGAGGTGTCCTTCAGAGTGTAAGGAAAATTGATGAGTAAAATGGGAATAATCATGAAGAGGTGAGGAGTAACTTCGGTGGGATAAAGAATGTGAAATGATGATGTGTAGAGAAAAGTTTTATGGAAGTGTGAAAGATTAAGAAGCTTTTTCAACTAGTGTTAAGAGTGGATTCAGGTAAGGTAACTTTGAACTCCCAGTCAGTACAGCCTTTGTATGTGTACTTTTCTAAGACAGGAAGATAAGGAAGTGGGAGAAAGCAATGATGAGCAAGGTCAGACTTAGAGCTGAAAAATGGCATCACCAAGCATGCTTTGGACCACACTGTGTGTGTGGGGAAGATTAAATAATGTGTCTTCCACTGACTCCTGCAAGTTATATACGAGGATTCTTAGATATGTACTTAGATACTTGTGTCTTATTCAATCAATTTTTCATATTGTTGGGTGCAACAGTGGTCAATATCCTGAGTTTTGTTTGTTGGCAATGCGTTAAACTCGACATTTTGTTCTTCATCTTCCTCTAATAAACCCTCCATCAAAACTAGTTTTCCAAAATGTGAACAAAGCAACACTTACCTTCCTGTCTGTTCTTTCTGTATCTTTGGGTATTTGTGATTAGTTCGAGGTGTCAGTTATCACTGCTGTTGTCACTGTTACTCGCCTTCCACACTAACTCAATTTACTAATGTTGGATAGGCTTTTGCATGATCATTTTCCAACTCAGACCTATAAAAGACTAAATTGATGTAACTTATATCACAGACGTAGTCATGGGGACTGTGAACATTGCTGCCTAGATAAGTTTCTTGGCAGGACTGAAGGCTCTTCCTGCTAATATCAGAATATCATGTGAACAAGATATCATATGAGTCATGTTCATTCTCAAACTTTTGTTTGCAACTTGCTGACTGAGCAGTCTTCTTGAGTTAAGTGAAAGTACATGTGCATGTGAAGTCATCCTGGTACGGTGACCACAGAACAGAGATCTTCCTGGTTTCCGGTTAGCACGTGTTACTGGTTAGTAAATGTTACTCATGTATAAGATACTGAAATGAAAGGAATAGCTGTTCAATTAATTAAACAGAAATTGAAGAGGGAGGAAACATTATACAGTATTTATTTATCCATCACTAATGGCCTGGTGAGTGTAAGTTAAGAGAAGAAAAGATAGAAGTGTTTCAACTGTTGGTATTGGCAACTGTGGCTTGTACAAGTGTAGCTAAAATGTAACAGGAAAAAATGACATATGATAACAGCCAATTTGAATTGGTTGTTGTTTTTGGTGTTTTTTTTTTGTTTGTTTGTTTGTTTGTTTTTGGCCAACGATTTTTAAAGAATACTAATTCCAAAATACCTCATTTTTTATTAAATTTGAAGCAAGAACCTTCAAATAGTCAAATGCCCAACATCTTGTTTCTCTGTATTGAATCTCCATTTAAGAAACTTTTGGAGCTTGACCTCAGTGGCGATGTTCCTTAAAAATATCTACATTTTAGCATTAAACAATGCATTTTTACTATTCTCCAGTGTTCCCCACTATCAAGAGTTTTCATAAAAGCAGGACATGATTCTAGCTTCCTGACAGATGTCAGTGAATATCTCTGCAAAATTTGCAAATTGCTATTAACAGTGAAGAATTCTAAAGAGCCTATTGCTTCCTTTTACTCAGGAATGATTTATATATTGTTTTATTATATATTTTTATTTCATGTCCAAGGACATCAAGGAAGAAACATTTACCTTTATCCAATCAATTAAGAAATGAAAGGTGATCAACATTAAAATGGAAAAGGAATGTGGATGCTAGATTCACAAATCAATCACTGTGCAACTTAAAATTTGAGATGATTGCAAGCATATTTTTAAATTAAATGATAAAATAGACCATCCCTGCAGTGAGCAACCCAGCCACCTTTCTTCAATTGCTTACAGATTTGGAGATCAGAAAAATACAACTAGCATTTGTTAGCTTTTCAATTTGTATAATCTCATGTGTGCTCAATGGAGCTATACTTGAACTGTTTTTCTTTTCATGATCAGGTTGTTTCTTTCCATGAGGCAGCATGCCAGTACTTCTCTTTTGGAAGGACTGCTTGTGTCCAAAGTTTATGTCTCTGCATAAAGTTAATGGGGATCACAGTAAAATCATTTTCTGTCTGATGGCAAGTTTTATTTCCTTAAACTACTTCTTGTGAAACACATGAACCTTAGCACTTAGAAAATCAAAAATATGTGACTGTTGTCTTATTGTACACAAGTTTCAGTACCTTATGACATTCTCTGGAAGTTCTGGTGTTTTAGAATGTTACTGTTTCTTTTAAGGAATCTTTAAATGTATAATAAAGTGCATAATATTCTCTCTGTCTCACATCTTCTTTGGTAGAGTTCTCTCTCCTGTCCTCAAACAGAGCATTAGACAGATGGAATTAGACCGAAGTAAGTTCTGCAGAGCTGATGCTACCCTGATCTTGGTTGCTTTCTTTGACTACTACCAAATAATTTAGGCCTTCTTGATCCCTTGCTTCCATTAAAGTGGTTGAAAGAATGCTGTCCGAATCTGCAGGTGGAACATCAATATCTGCATTAAGAAGAAAAAAAGAAAAAAGAAAGGTAACAACCCAGTGATGTACAAGTAGTATTAGAAAAAGCACAAAGTCAGCTAGTAAAGTCTGTCTAGTGACTGCGTAGAGTGACTGATGAGTCAAACCTATTTTCTGCTATTGCTTGTGTGGATTATATCTTCCACCAAATCACTTAAGGATGTTTGGTCATCACCATTAATACTTTTGCAGATGGCAATAAATTTATGAATACATGACCTCTTTTGGTAGGAAAGATAGTCTGCATAAAGCTAAAATGGTTTTAATCTGTAGCTTTTTGTAACCCTGCTAGTAATACAGTAATAGTGTCCTGTAACATGGGCAGTTTTCTACCTACTAAGTTGTAATATACTCGCTCTCTAGAAGAATTGTAATATTCTGTCTTCCAGGAAACATGAACTCAGTAGTACAATGTCTTTTATCCATTACTAAAAGCTTTACACTTTTTTCTTAATTTGATGCTGTTTGCATGTACATCATTGCAGGTACTATAACTTTTTTTTCAAGTGATTAACTAAAAGCTCATGTTGTAATTGTTGCTATTCTGTGCATTTATTCCTAATAACACATTTTTTTTTTAATTATGCTCCCCCTTTATCTTACTTCACAACTGGAAAACGAAATTTGACATTCACGGATATCAACTCATGAGAATCACAGGTGTTGTGCTGTTGCAGCGGGACAACAAACAATTTATTATGTCATTATAATACGCACACACATCAACTACAAACTCAAAAGTCTTCTCCACATACTAGAGACCACTAGCAAATATTATGAGGAAAAAGCATGAACAAGAGTTTTTAATTTAGAAACCTGTTAGCAAAGCAGAGACTGGTGCAGAACGAACTGCCTTCATATACCATACTGACTGACAGCTACAAAAAATCATTTGATACTCACTTTGTCACTTCAGGACTATTATGGCAATATTTAGTAATTCAATCCCAACCAAGTGTTCACCAACCACTACAGCTCTTCTTTGTATGTGGCTTTTGTTTAATAAATATTTTAATGGAAACCCTCAGGCACAAGTTGCCTTGGAAAAGGCAAGCTGGCAAATGCTGAGAGCACGTTTGCAGCAAACTCTTAAGAGAGAAACCTTAAAATAAGGACCCAAGTAAAACTCGGTATTTACAGACCAGACATATGCCGGCTGACCTGCCTAAGTATAGAACACTGGAGGAGCATTCAGATTTGTTTCCTGTATAAGTATCTGGAACTGATGAGGTGATGTTTACACAAATGTGAGTATGAGGTCACTGAGATATTTTTACCAGATATATAGATACATTACTAATTCTTTCCCCAACAGGTCTGAAGATCTACAGAATATATAAAATATTACAATCCTTCTTTAGCCTATATGCCACTATTTCTCATTGCAGAGAAAAAGAGCTAAAAAGTCAACACCTTAGCTTGGTTTTACTTTTTGAGCTTTTGAGACAAAACAAGCAAGACAGACGTTTTTTATGTGCATGTATGTGGAATGCTCATACCCTTTAAAAAGAAAGAGGAAGAAGATAACATTGATATCCTTTTATTCTATAATATGACACACATAAGCTGCAAAGCCATTGCCATAATGAGATTTTTGACTACAAAAGTCCTTTCCTTTACCACTGTGTTGTCTTCTCTCAGCATAGTGTTCAGTGCCCAGGAAAGCTTAGCACCATTCTGCTGTAAAAGCCAAAAACTGTGCAAAGATGTCAGGTTATGCAGTACAATGCTTGCCTCTCAGATAAGTCAGCAAACAAGCAAATAGTTTTTGTTCACTGAGTAATATGACAGACAGAGACAGAAGATACTGAAAATTAACAGTTAAGAAGAAATCACTATATGTTGTGAAATTTCCCACAGAAATTTGAGACCTAGAGGCACCACCAACATCCTGGGAAACCATAAGACAATGGACAGTGTAGAGAAGTTTGAATAAAGTTTGGAAGCCCCTTCCAGAGAACATCAAGAATTTGAAAAAAGATAAAGGCTGGAGATGGGAGACAGGTCAGTATATTCATGAGATATCTCTCTTTTCTTTTCAATTTTAACTTTGCTAAAATTAGTTGATTGATGTATAGTCATGCTGGGTTATACGTGAGTAAATGCAGGATAAACCATGTGATGTGATCCCCTCAGATTTCACAAGCAGAGCCTGGCTGAGCCAACAAAAGTACCGAGAGGAGGCGTCCAAGGAACACCTTAATAGAATCTGGAGTCGTGCTGGGAAGTCAACTCAAAACACTTAAATCCTGCTTGCTTGTCCATATTGTGGACTGCTGCACAGTGTAGAGTTACCCACATCCACCCCAAACAACCTACATCAAGGCATGAGGTAGGCTGGCTCTGGCAGCACAGTGATCAATATAAGAACTCTGCTGAGAAGTAGATCTCCACCATGCTCCATGTTCCCTCAGGTAGACTGCTTCCAATAATTAAAATACTATGTTCAAAGCTCTGCACTGTAGCTGTGTAGATACCTGTGTCAGTTCTTAAATGCGTGACCTCTTGGGTTGTTTTCCCCAGTACTAGTTGTAAGTACAACATCTGAGCTATACTGCAGGTAAACTAATTACAACGCAGCTCTCTCTGGGTAGGCAGAACTTTGGTCTAAAGAGCCCCACATTAAGTGACACAAGACACTGTGATCGCCTGACTCATACTCATGACGGATGGAGTTTGCTTGCATAGGCTCCTCTGAGGAGCCCAGTTCCAACCTGATAAAATCTGTGCTTCCCCCTCTAAATCCTAGCATCCCAAACCGCCACTTCCTGCAGCAGGCAGCGGCCATGCGAGTGGGGTCATGTATCCTGCCTTTCCAGCGCAGAGTTCCTTTCCCTGCCTTCACTGCAAGCTGTGCGATCTCAAAGCATGTTTTGAAATCCTGCCTGGAAGGGCGCGAATTGTTGTGATGTCTTGATAAGCAGATGGTTTTGAGGTGTTTAATTTCAGAAGGTGACAATGTATAAGAGGAAAAAAAGTCCATAGAAAAGCTGATTGGTAGAGTCAGAACAAACTGATCTAGAGATGTTGACCTTCTGTTATAGCTATTTCAAGGCCAGATCCTCAGCTAGCGCAAATTAGCAAAGCTCCATAGAAACAAGTGGGACATCAGCAATTTACAGCAGCTAAGTATCCAGCCTGAAACATAACTAATTCTGGGTGACACAGTGGCATATGATGCTTAGCACCTTCAACAGGTTAATGAACACGTTTAGAAGTACAGTCACATTTACTTCTTACTATTTGTATCTTGTTTTTTCTCTTATGTACTCTGCCCCTTGCCCCTTCTGCACAGTTTGCATGGGAGTGAGCAAAAGACTGGCTGGCAAAACAGGAAGGTGCCCACAATGGGAACATCTGCAGAAGTGCCTGGTGATGTACATTTGTTAAGGGAGAAAAAGGTGGTTACCTAATGGTGACTGCTTCATCTCAACTGAGTCAATCAGCTCCAGGAGGTAGTTCCTGTGCTTGGAGTGTTTGACCAATACCTGTTGGCCACCTGGAGCTGGAGGTGCTGTGTTTCAGTTTCTGCACATTGTCAGTAAGAACATAAATAGAACAAATATATATCCGTTTTAGTACTCTGCTCTGTATTATGTATCAGTGGAGATATATCTGTGTTTCCTGTCTAACGAAGCGTATGATCTCGCATGGCTTGAGGGTGACTCACCGACCTTGCTATTCTGTCAGACACTAAAGATGCTAAAACAAGGATTTTGTCCATCTTGCGTTTTTACTGCACTAAACAGCTTGAAGCACCGACTGCTTATTTTTCCTCCACATTTGCATAGATTTTTTTAGAGATTCGTGGACTTAAACACCTATATACAAGATTCTGTCTTGGGAAACACAGATATAAACTTTTTTATTAACTAATTTATTATCACACTTAAGAAAAGAGCATCAAAACCAGCCAGCTCCACACTTGTTTCAATACAATATGTCTTGATACAGAAGCAGGGAAGCACCTCCATTCTCCAGGTCACAAAGTAGGATTAATTTTACCAAGTTTTAATTACTCAGATGTGACATATCTAGTTTAGGCTTTTTGCCCAGGCTCCCTTTACAGTCAATTGAGAGAGAAGAGAGAGATGTGTTTTTGCGGAGATACTTGTTTCTCATACTAACCTTTACACAGTAATGTCCCCTGAACATGTGTACAACTCTCTGGTGACTATCAAATGGCCTAGGCAGACAGTGTAAGCGCAGCACCTAAATGTTAGTTGGTTATATCTACACACTCATGCAACAAAAATGTCATTTACAAAATCAGATGATCTGTTGATAATACCTTTTTTTCCCCTCATTGCAAGGCAAAGTTTCAGCAGTGTCATAAGGCTCATGTGCACTCTCTGGAATCAAAAAGCATTTGTCTAGGGAACACAAACAAAATGATCACCCCATCAAGTTTGCCTTTTCCTGCAGTGTTGTAAGCACTCACTGTTTTGGAGGAAACCTTTTTGTTGACCCCTCCTGGCTTTGGGTCAGGCACTCACTAAACTAAGTGGGGAAGAGGATTACTGAATTTCAGAAAAATACAAAGGAGGCTAGATACAAGGTTTAAAAAATGTCTGTTATCAACACATCTGCTTCAGAGAAGCTTCCGTTTGTCCAAGTGATTACTTTAAGACTGGAGAGGTGTGCAGAATAGTTTCTAAAAGGCAGCTAGTTTTAGGAAAATAAGCTAGTGACTTACATAGCAATCCAGTACTACTCAGTCAGCAGACACGTAATTAACAATGAAAGCACTGATCCCAGATTTTAATACCAAATCCCCTCAATGAAAAGTTTTGCACTTAGTTAAAAAAAAAAAAAAAAGTGACATTTTTAGCACGTGCCTTAATTGCTGGAAAAAAACCTAAATACACTGAGTATTTTAGCTTCCCACATTTTCCATGAGGCATCTCCAGTTTAGGGATTAAAACATGATCTTTTAAGGGTGAACGTGTTTCCATTCAGCCTTTTTTTTAAACAAAAACACTTACAGCTCTTGAACAAAACAAAATACTGAGGGCAAATGCAACCAACTTTTGAGGAGTTTTTGCTATAGTTGCTGCTTTAGTCTAGTCATGCCAGAACTCCTCTCCCCACATTATTATACTCAAAGGAAAAGATATATCAACTATGATCTGCATAGTTTTACCAAACTCAAATCGCATTATCAGCCTTTTTAAATGTGATTTTCTTTTTAATCATCTCAGAATAAATGTTGTCAGCTGGTAGCTTTGATGGCAAAATTTGCCTCCTGTCTACAAAATAACTGCAAGGTAACTGTGGCAATTTTCACAGCTATGGATTTCCTCAGGCTTCCTCAAACAGCCTGCTATCTGCTTTCATCAGGACAGCCTCTTCCAGCAGTGACGGTGTCATGCTCTGACAAAGTTTTTGAGCAGTTCTACATTCTTCCTCGTAGGTCCAGAATGCATTACTGCACTGATAAGAATAGTCCTCCTGTGTCAAAAAGGCAAGGAGCTGCTCCAGCTGCTTAATGCCCAGTTGTCTGATGTCGACAAAGATGTTTGCCAAAACAGACAGGTGTTTCCATACCCATAAAGGGGAATGCTTGGGACTTGAAAAAATTTAGCGCTGTCTTGAATGCACAAATGTAAAAGGTTGTTTCTGAGAATAGATGGACTGGTTATTTTTACAGCAATGCAGGACCATCCTTTTAGCATGATGATTCATGATGTTTCTTTTGCGCTTTTTGAAAAGGAGGGAAGAACAGCCTATATTTCAGCCATGAGTGGGGCTCTTGAATCAATTCCAATTTGATTCAAAACCAGTAAGGTAGCCCACAAATATCTCAGTGCTGCAGATGGAAAGAATTTCCATCACTCGAAATGTTAACACTTCTTGCCTGCCCACAATCAATGTCCTGGGAAAGCCTGTAAGAGCAAGAAGAGTAAATGCTCAACTGGTAGATATCAAGAGCCTTTAAACTCTCTTGATACAGAGGCACTTGCATTGAGTGCTGTGGCTGGTATTGTGCTCATCTGCTGAAATACAGCAGGAATGAGGTAAAAGCAGATTTAGGTACATAATCCTCATTAATGCTACTTTCAGTTGAAATGAGTGAGAGGTAGGTATAGAGATCCCACAGATACGCAGAAAATATTTAGTGAAACTGATGCTTTATATGTATTAACTGCAGTACTTATTCTGTAGACTGCTATCCCAAAGGAACAAACTCATGTTCTCCTGCCTGTGACATTTTTTTCTGTAAAAAGGTTATTGGCTTTGGGCCACTGCTGCCATAGCCTGGGAACTAATCTGCACATCCCAGTGGGCTGCTGCCTAGTCATTTGGTGCTGGAAGAGGTACAGTTGCTTATAGCTGGCCATACTCGCCATCCTTTGGTCAAGGAAGCAAAGTCAGACTCTGCTGAGATTCTTTTACTCCCTTTCTGAAGAGCGATGCCAGGAGCTGGTGGTGTTGCCTGGACATATTTATTGCTATTTGCTGCCTCCTTTACATGAGTAACTGTTGCAAAGCTGGTGTCTCTTCTATCATCCCCTCACTATCCTGTTAGTGTTCTCTCCAGACCACTGGCATACTTTTTATATTAGTTCACCCATTATTGCAATCTGCTTGACATACTGCATCAGTAATAATGTTGATAAGAAAGTCTAATATTTTTTCAGCACTTTTACCTATTAAACAATGCTAACAGCATGTACAGACCTGCTAATGGCATAGCTAACTACAAGCAGGTAAGGTTTAACAGAATTTGGAATATGTTAAATAAATACTTATAGTTATTTTGAGTTCTGTTATTACACTTTGCTTGACATTTGACTCTTTCTTTTGAAACCACATCTCCTGGTGAGAGCAAGCATTTCTTGGCAGCAGGGTAATGACAGGAGTTTCATTACACACAAAGGCCAGTGACCATGTAACGTTTTTGGAAAACCTTGCCCAGGACAATCCATCATGAAATGGTATTTTGGATTATTTGTTCTGGCTGTCATCTTCCTACTACTACTGCAAACACAAGAAGTGCTCCATTTAGTTCTAGCTAAAAATGAATGCAAACTTAGAGATACTTTAAAAATCACTTATACAGCATTTTATCACAGACTGAGACTCCATGCCCCAAACTGCGTATGGCAGGATCATGAAGGAGTGTGCATTTTACTTCTGAAGTTTGACTAGCACATGAATTGCCAGTTTCTTGCATAAAACAGCCACACTTCTAGAGCCAGCATTACTCTGAACTCCATTACAAAATGTTTACATTTCAGGCAAAAAAAATAATTGAATGAGTTTAAGCTGGATATCTGCAGAAAACCTACAAGCATTTTTCCCTGATCAGATAATATGGTAACATTAAAACTTCACCAGGACTCTAGGCCTTCAGTCAAGTATGCAGCATACAGTTTGAGTGGACCTGTAAAGACTCTCTTGGGGAGAGAAGAAGATAACCAACAGATAAACTATGAATATATGGGGTGGAAAGTATGCGTGTTATAGAGACATGTAAAGATTTTATCAAGTGTTTAGCAATTTAAAAGACACTTACATGAAAGAATGATATGTAGATGAATTAATTTCAAGTTATACTGTTTTCTGATGGGCATCTCTGTGTGAAAATCATTAAAATGGCCTGAGGAGAAGCCAAAGAGGAATTTTGAGAACTGAAGAATGCCTAGAATCCTGGTCACAGAGATACCTAGTAGAGTATCTGAAATGAGATTTCTAGCTTCTAGACAGCTGCATTTAGGTGAAATAAAGTCCATACAAAATATAAGGCCTATTAGCTTGGGCAAGGTGCCTAATTAATTGGCCGTACTCATTTCCTGAGCTAATTCCAGGCTTAGATTTGTGCCAGATTAAATATCTTTTTTCCCGAATACCACTATTCAAAGCAAAGATGCCCTTAAAGAAACTAGCAAATTATATTACATGCATAAGCACTAAGCATTTCATTATTGGGTAAGGGTGCAAAATCAGCTTTTTAGAAAAGCAGGAAATGATAGGTTATCAGTGCTAGCTTACTTTGTCCCAGTCCATCAGTGATATAATCTGTGGCCTTGTAAAGACGTACTGAGCATGTCATACTGAGTGGATTTGATACAGAGAGAAATTACGATGAGGAAGGGGAGGCTGACATTTGTAAAACATCATTGAATGACAAAGACTAACAAAATATTGAATAGACTATCATTAATTGAGAATTCAACAATGTCAGTCAATTGAATGTAGGTAGAATATGCTGAAAAATGGCTATGTAATTGTATAAATGAATGCTGCATCATTCCTGGAATTGATCACAATTTGTTTGAGCATGGGAAAAATCACAGAATACCGATGTATTAAAACTGTTCATGAGACAGAGTGAGTTCCCAGTTCAAAAATATTTTTGTGGGAAAAAAAAAAAAAACCTAGAAATTTTAGTAATGACTAGTTTTTGCTTTTTTTGGATTGGGAAGCACTTCTTATAGCAGAGTTGTTTTTGTTTTTTTTTTCCACTAGAAAAGCAAAATAAGGAAACAAGTTAAATTAAAAGTAACTGTGAAATAAAAGTGAGATATCTCAAGAGATAAAAACCTTCTTTTTGAAGACTTTCAAATCACACCGTTTACTAAGACTCCGCTTTTTTTCCTAGATTTAGCCATTTGGGAGTTACTGCAGAATTGGAAAATCTTGTTCTGGCTCAGTCAGGATGTTCATTTCCATGTTTAGGTGCTCTGAGTCACACTTGCTCAGATTTGACATCAGATTTGACTTTTCAGATTTCTGTTTACACAATTTTAACAGTATTCTTTTGTAATTGGGCTTTGTTGTGTCCATTGTCTTGAGTATATCTTCCCTAACATCACCTCATTTTACTCATGCACAGTATGCAAAGCATAGGCATGCTGTGATTCCTGGCTGGATCTATCACAGTTCAGGTGAAGATAAAGACTGCCTTACTTAGGTACCTAATTTATGTTCCATTTCAGGCAACCACTGAACCAGTACTCCTAAAGTAAGTGCCGAAGTGTCACCTTTAGCTAATGGGGAAATTGAAGTTAGGTCTGAATTGGATGTGTTTCGCAATGCTTGCTCAGTCTCAACCTCATAGGTTTTTTGCTTGGTAATCTTATGTGTGCTTCACCTAATGTATCATACCTAATGACGCCTAATACATCCTTACAAGTTCCCAAAGAGAGAGGAAAGTCGTGACTTCCCAGTACTTGAGGGGAGCTTACAAGCAGATGAGAGATCAACTTTTTACATGGGCAGATAGTGATATGACAAGGGGGAATGGCTTTAAACTAAAAGGGGAGGAATTTAGGTTGGATGTTAGGGGGAAAATTATTTGCTCAGAGAGTGGTGAGGCACTGGCACATGCTGCCCAGAAAAGCTGTGGTTACACCATCCATCCCTGGAGTTATTCAAGGCCAGGTTGGATTGGGCCCCAGGCAGTCTTATCTGGTGGGTGGCAGCCCTGCCCATGGCAGGAGCTGGACCTGAGTGGGCTTTAAGGTCCCTTCCAACCCAAGCCATTCTGTGATTCTATGTTTACACTGTTGCAGGTTTGGGCAGAGGCTGGGGGGACAGTGCTGCCCAGGCTTACCCTCAAAAGCTTGGTTGATGAATCCAGCCACTGACTCTTTGTCTTCAAGGAAGTAGCTGAAGCACAGTGGAGAGTGCCTTATCTCTTGCAGTTTGTGCTGAATGTAAAAGAAAGTAGGTCTGTTGTGAGGATCTTGGGCCCAGCATCGTGTCATTAAATCGCGTCTGGAAAAAAGAATTATTAAAAGCTAAGTATTAAAGACAATAAAATCATCCATCTCATCATTTAATCATCTGACAAGCAAGTCAGTGTAGATTTTCAACTTCCGAAGCCTTCATATATGGTGCAAAGATTACCACCGGTTGCTGAGGGAAGAAAAGCAGATCATGGGTCAGTTGTCAGGAATACTCACCGTGAATGCTTTCAGTTTTGCCAAAGATGGATATTTTTTGAGATTGGGAGCAGCTATAACATTGTAGGGCCAAAAAAAACCAAAAAAAAACAAAAAAAAACACCAACCAAACAAACAAAAAAGCCCCCAAAAACCCCACCAATACCTGCTCACAACTCTCATCACTCTCTCCTAAAAAGTGGCCAATATTTTCTGAGGAAGAAGACAAGAAAATAATTCTCTGACAGTAAAAATTTCACTAAAACAAACAAACAAAAAAATAAACTTGAAGCTATCAGCTTATTTTATTCTCCTTCAATTCATGCCACCTCAACTTCAGAGATGTTCAAAGCAAACCCTCCGGGACAGAGGAAGTTAATTTAGACTTCTGCTCCCAGACCAAAACAAATAGGAACACATTTTCCCACCAAAGGCAAAAATGGTATCAGTTTCCCCTGGGTGCAGGGATCCTAGCCCACCCTGCACAAACCTATTGGTATCATTCAGTGGAAAAACTGCCTTTCCTGTCTGTCTAAAGGATAGGGCTGATTTACACTGCCTACTCGAGGGCATGAATTGTGGCAAGCCCCAGACACACAAAAACAAATCCTACAAAAGCCAGGGGGAGCCAGGCTGAAAACCAAACCGCAGCCAACACCTGGATATGTTAAGTGCTGGGAGAGGGGTCTTAGGGCCTCAAAACCAGAGCACAGCGTTTGAGCAGTCAGTGAAAGGACGATTCAGAAAGCTCTTACAGGAATGCAGAGTATTCACCTCTAAGCCATAAGTTCAAATCCTCCCCTGACAAACAGCCTTGCTGTGAGATCTGAGTTATGTGAATTGAACTGGCTTGCTCAGAGGGCATGTTAAAAAGGAGGCTGCTGTCCTTCACCACAACTCAGTATTTTACAGAACTCCTGATGACAACTGAGGGACATCTCTCTACTTCTGATTTTTCCATGATATTTTTCATTAGAATATTGTGTTTGGGTGAAAAACATCAGTACATTTTTTTCAGAACCACTTTTCATCAACCTATATCACACAGTTGCAGAGCTGTTAGAGTGATACCAGCTTCTCAAAAAAATTCAATGAAATTTTAAGGATCTAGAAAGTGACAGTAACTTCCTGACACTGATTCACTTCCTCTTCTTACTTTCAGGTGTACTACTTACTGATGACACAAGAAATACAGACAGAAAAGTACTGAATTGGACTCAAAATGAAGAGAAATAACTTCTGTTGGCAACAAAGCGTCTGCCACATTCAATTCAAAAGCCAGCCTTGGTTGCTGGAAACCAAACAACCTACTTTCTGGTCATGCTGATTTGTAGGATATTCAAGAAGAGGACCTGCACTGCAGGTTAGTATCTGGACTCTGATGGGCAGAGACTTGTGCACGGAGGTGTGCAGAGCTTAATGAATGCACTGCTGTTGTGACAGAAAGGAGAAATAAACAGCCAGAAACCAATAGAGGGAGAAAGAAATAAGAAATGATCCACAAAGTCACTTATGAAACAATAACTTGACAAACGCAGATTCAGAACATTTTTGCATTCCTAAGAGAGTCTTTTGAAACAACTACTTTTCAATGGACTATTTGCTTCACAAAGCCATTCAGTTTTGTTACTGAGTGGGAATATTCACTGTTGAAAAGAAAAAATCAGAACTGGCATTATGTTCCAAATTCTTATTTCTTTAATCAATTTACTTGCTGGTTGGTGTAAAATATTAATACAGGATAGAATATATATTGTCTATGAAGTATTTAATTTGGATAGAGTTTTGGTTACTAATGACTGAAGCTTTCACACTGTCTCAGAAAATATATGTAAATTTTGCAGGGACAGCTATTTATGGGTGTATATATTATGGATATCTAACTTTCAGAGAATGTTGTGGCATCCAAAATTTTGAGCCACATGGCATAAATTTTCACAGACCCAGAAATGCACCAGCATGACATCAATCAAGAGGGTGAAAGTGGGTCAAATATACTAAGACGTACATGAATTGTCATTTGTGAGCTTGAGCATGTTCCTACCTTTTCTTGGATGACAAACATGGGTAACATACTTCATGGAGAAAGCCCTCCAAAAGGAAATGAAAAATAACCAACCTAAACACATCATTAGATAAACTTCAACATTAGATTTAAGAACTAGTGCTTAGATGCACACCTACATTTCACAACGGTATCTTATGTGGGCTGAACAACATGTAACCAAATGTCCAACAGAACTGCAGATGTGTAGAATTTGAGAGTCTAAAGTATCAAAGAACTACTACTGAGTAGCTAATTTTGGAGGTTGGAAGTGAACTGCTCCCTATTCCATTGGTAATGTCCTGTAGCTTGCATGAAGTAACGCACAAAATGAAAGGTACCATTCGTGTGGGGATTTTCTTAGAAAAGGAGAAAAATTGTTGAAATATAGTCCTTGCCCTCATTTTGAGCAAGCCATTTTTTACCACCCAACCTCAAATTCCCCAGTGGGATTTTCCTAGAATCAAACCGCAAAAGATTTTAGTTACCAAAATTCCTTCAGCAAACTCAGTTGTATAACTTTGTATGAGCACGAGCATTTGGTGAAACATTAGCTTCAGGTCAGCAAGTGGCATTGCCCTTGTACAAGTTCTCCTGTTTGCAATTCATACCCTTTCAGGATGGACGTTAAAAGATGTTCTGCCTGAACCTTGGCATGCTCTTGCATGCAAAACTAACACCCTGGTGGCTGTACCAGATGTGGGTGTGTGACTGCACAACTAGTGTCATTCGTACATCTGATTCATATTTCAATAAACACAGCTCATCTACAGATCCCTACGTCTCTTTTTCAGTTCATTACCAAGCTTTATGTATCTGCACTTCTCTTGAGGAAATCAGATGATTACCCTCTGGAACAACATCTTAAGGAGGCCAGGGGCAGAACTTCTCTTCCCCTGCCCCTAAAAAATGAAAACAATCCCACTTCCTAATGCTTTCACACCCAAGGTTTCTGTGTCAGTTCTCCTTGCCCTTGCAGTGCAAGCCTACCACAGATTCCTAAACACTTCTCAGCTGAAGTAGTTTGGCCTTTGAACTCTCTTCCTATCTATGATGGTTTGTTTTGTCAAATGACAATGAACAAGCCAAAGTATCGGGAAGACAATCACCGACTGCTGATGTCCCGATGCAGGTTCAAAACCACACGGAGAGCAGCAGGAATGTCAAGAATCTCAGCATGCCATTAATGACCGAACAAAGTAGCAAAAAAGCTATTTAGGCTACTGACAGAAGCTGCACGCAGGTGCTGAGCGTTCACCAGATGAGATAAACAGACGATACAAGAATCTAAGAGCTCATTCAGCCCCTTGGCTTTCAAAAACCAGGCTACTGCTATTAGATCCTGATCCTGCAAGTCACAGCCTGTGGATGAGAGTTTAAGCTCTACCTGATATGCTAATTTGTGAGACCTAGGACTTCAAAAAAAATACTTTGGTCAACCTTTTCTTGTTTCTTCTGAAGATCTTGTCGTTCACTTTAAAGGCAGCTTATAAATCTTTGTGTGAGCTTGAACATCGAACTATTATGTGGGTATACTTCATCTCCTATGTTTTTTTATTCGTGGGTCAGCTGCCAGGAATTTTTTAAGGAAACATTTTTCAGTAGAAAATATTGAAACTGAAGTTGCTCTTGGGCTCCCATTAGTGCTGTCATTTCACATCCAGTTTGCACTGTTCTTAAAATAAAATTCTAATGTCTTCAGTTCCTCCAAATGATAGTTTTTTCTCCATTTTTTTTTTTTTAATTGTTAATGCAGTATTTCAACTATATCCAGATAACGATAAGTAATCACCATTTGGAACTGAGAGCATTGTAATTGATGTGGGACCTATCATGGAGATCCAGGCTTGCCAATCACAGAATCAGTTTCAAACCATTTCCTCAGCCCCAGGAGTAAGATTTGTGTACCTTAAGTACCCTCTTCCTCCATTTGTAGGACCAACTGTCAAACACATTTCTGCGACTGCTTACGCAGAAAGGTTGTATAGGAATTGAGACATGAAATTAGGCTATACTAAGTGATCATTGGGCTCAGATTCAATTTCCTCATTCATACACCTCTGTCTGGTATGGATTGGATCCATTATACGTATTCACTTTTTTTCTTTTAATTACAGCTGAATTCTGTACTCAAGATACAGTTTGGAACTGAAAGCTTTGTTTATCCAGCTCAGCTAAAGTCCAACCAGAAATGCAGACTTCTCTTTTTTGCTCTGCTTCAGCTTCTCCTGTTGGCTTTTTTACAGAGGTCTGCTAAGACAGTATGCTGTCAGTGAGAAAGCCTGTTATGTCTGCCATCAACGGCACATGTATATAGGACCAGGCTAATTCTTCATTATAGTCATAACAACTTCTAACCAATTCTGAACTGGTTGATCAGGCATTCCCAGCCTGTTATAACATTACTACTGGAATCATGCCTAAGGCTTAATTTATATTATCTCTAAAGCCCTGTTTAAAAGACAGCTATATATCAGCCATTAAGCTTTAAGACTTAATTTTCAGTTCTCACTGAAGTTCATGCTCACAGGCTGCACTACTGGATGAGTTAGGAGCAAGTGGGCAGCTACAAGTGCAAGCTGCTTTATCTAAACAATAATCTAAAAAAATGAGATGTTAGATTTTGCAGAGGTATAAGTAGCCATTCAAAATGATAGTTGCCTGGCAACAAAGCTATTGCTATCTTATAAATATTATCAACAATATATAAACAAAATTAACTTACATGTCATCAGGACAGTTGTTAGGAGATTCCAGCCTTCCTCCTGATCGTAAATGGTGTAAAACTTCTATATTGGAGAGACCCGGATATGGCTGTTGACCCAAAGTTAATGTTTCCCACACTAAGACTCCAAAAGCCCTAAGAAACACCAACAATAAGTTTTGATTACCATGGTGATGATGAGCAATCTCCCTATCGTCAGTTAATTAAAATGGCTCCAGCCTAGAAACGAGACTCAGAAAAATTAAGAGTAAGTTATTTTAACTTTATGTAAAATACTGGACACATCCTTAATCCTGGCTCTAGAATTGCTAAAATAAATATGTAGGACTGACACACTTTCCTAGACATGGTGAGATGCAGCACAGCGTCCCTAGGCACCATTCTCCATTTGAGTATGTCCTCTCTTAAACAAGCATTTAGAAATCGCTGGAGGTGTCACTGGAAATGGAGAGAGTTACAAGTTCTCCTAAGTACCACTCATAAAGCAATCAGCACCTCATTGGATTTGGCACAGAGAACTAAGCGGGCTTTTTAGATAAAGGTAAGAGTGGCAGTTAAATGGATAGGCTGTAGGGCCTGAAGACTTGACCAAGATCGGTGGGCTATAGCCCGCCCATTATCACCCATAGCTATCCAATCTAAAACTGTGAATCTCAGGTTTAGTGGAACTGTATTGGTTTGCTTTTTTCCAGGACTCCTGAGAGGGTCTCTGCTTCCTCACCATAAACCCAAGTCTGCCCAAATATACCTTGCAAGTAAACCACTGCAGCAAAGTACTATGACTTTCCCATAGTGATGTTGAGAAATTTGGGCTTTAAAATAATGAAGTCACCACAACAGGGTGAAATGGCAAGGGGAAAGTATTTGCTTGTAGAAAGGAAATGTCAACCTCATGGAAAACAAAATGGAAAGAACAGAATGTAGGCAGTCAATTCACTGCTCAAACAGGAAAAAAATAAAAAAATAAAAAAATAAAGTGGGCCTAGTACAAAACTGCTTAATTGAGCAGCACTAGTTTTTCCCATCCAGGATCCCAGGGCTAGAGCCCAAAGAATTAAGTAAAGAAATACTCACAAGCAGATACAGTTGTTGTGCCAAGTTTTTTACTAGTTCATAAAAACACCACATAGGAAGAAATCCACCTTAGCTTGTAAATTATTAGAGATGGAAGTATTCAAGCTTATCATTGCTGCTGTAAATCAATATTTTCTTGCTGTGGGATTTACTGTTCTTTTCACACTGCTGTGTGCCTGCTATAGCTCAC
>JACDJE010000130.1:720590-897425 GCA_016647715.1 Pavo muticus
TGTTAAATAGAAGAGGAAAATTGGTAAACGACTGTGTATATCAACTGTATCAACCAAACAGAGTTGAGCAAACCTGAAAGATCCCTTGAGTTCCCTGCTGTGTAAGTGTCTTTCTCTGCACAAAGCTCTCTTGTAGGCTATGTGGATACATCTATTTTTGGTCAAATTAGTTCTCTTCCTCTAGGTCTTGACTACTTATGCACCGATGACCTACAGTATGTATGTAAAGAGAATGTGCCAACTGCTTGATCACTCAGGATGGGATTTTCAAAAATAATAGCAGTGGTACAGACCTAGCATTTTGACTGACATCGAGTAGAAATTCTCACAACTTTATCCAGCATGGAAGCTTACATTTACTTCAAGAATCACATCATGATGCAAAGTGCGGGACCATGGAGAAAAATCAGTATAAACAAGCAGAATCAAAGTTCAGGCCCACTGTTCTGTGCAAAGCAGTGGCAGTTGGGGTTACCATGTAAATGCATGGTAATGTAAATTACCCTGCAGACACATTCTTTGTGCAACAACTTCATCATAAAATAAGTCTCTCTTCCAAAATGAGTATATTTATTCTGAAAAAAATATGATTAACAAAACATAAAAGTGTAGGATATACCTTTAGCCAACATGATATCTTCACTTGTGTCACTGTATTCACCAAGCCCCAGCTTATTCGCAGCTGCTGCTCTGAACTGAAAAGTTCCTTCTAAGTTCTCGGCCTTCCATGTGCAAATACTGTCACAAGATCCATTGTACACCACCACCCACAAGGACTTCACTTTGTTGGTGTTGCCAGACTGCTTCCTACAACAGGCAAAATGAAATAACCCAGGTACATTATTAATGCAGTAAGTGTTGTTCACTACTTCTCCTCCGTTCTTCACTTTCACAGCTTTCTCAAAATCTCTCTGCCTGCATGAAAGCTCAATCTATTCATGGGGTTTTGGCTCTGGAGCAGAAAATTGTACCATGCCATTTCAGCAATGCCAGGAATCACACATCCTCAGTTTGGCACTGGAAATGAAATGCTAGAACATTTTAGATGTACAAAGCTGCAGCATACTTCCATCCATTTCAGTGCACACCTTACAGCCAAGGTTTCAGAACTTCTTATTTAGCCTTCAGGAAAACAAACAAACAAACAACAACAAACAAACAACAACAACAAAAAAAAAAACAGTGTTTATTTTGTGTTAGAAGTTTTTGCTTTCCTGGGCCTAGAGTAATTCAGTGGCTCTTGTGAATCAGGTTTCACAAGCTAAACAGGAAGCAAGTCATTGGCAGGGAAGACACAATTCTTTAGCTAGCCAGGTTCCCATAGTATCTGCTGACTGCTGCGTATATTTCTTCCATTCCCCATTGGACTGAGATTGATTGCTCACAATAAATCCAGAGCTGATTATTCATCAACCAAGAGAAGACCACACATTAAACTTGAAAGGCAATATGTGAAATATCATTTCATGTCACACAGGACTGTAATATTTCATGTGAAATGACCTTCATGAGTATGTCAATCACTCTCCCAATATGCTTCAATTCAGAAAAAAGACCAAACACTTCTAAACCAAAAGACAGGTAAAAACTATACCTTCATGTTCACATCCCTACCAGAACTGTATGAAAAATGGGTTATTTCAAAAGACTATGCAAACATTTTCTAGAATACTATAGGTCTGACTTTATACTTTTCTGAAGGGCACAGAAATACCTTGAGGCTCAAAGTGCAATTCAGTCAAAAACCTCTGCATATGTACACTGAAGATGCAGGAGAAAAAAATATATTTCCTTAAGCTAAAAAAAGCCTCAGTGATGCAGTATGATTCCGGAGATGAATATGAAGCTGGAGCCTGGAGAACACAGCAACTGAAAGACAGCCCTGACCTGGGCCACAGCAAGTCAGGCACAACGTGGCTGTTGGCGCATCAAAGTTATTGTGGTCCCATAGCGTGAAAGTCAGTGCTGCTGTACACTCACAGAACTGTACGGAATCTTACAGCACCAGGAAAATATTTCTGAGTGAAAACTTACATAAGTAAAGTATGCTCAATACTACAGTGCTGTGAGTCTTTAACTTTCATAAGCACTAAGTTAACAGAGGAAAAGGAAATATTAGCTTCCCTCTATTGCTGCTCATTTAAAACATCATAGAGTATCTCAGGAAATGGAAACTCCTTCAGTTTTAAATAATGCATTAATTAAACCTTTCACTGACTGCATTAAACAGACTTGGTCAAATACTGGTCAAAATAATGAGAACTTTCACAGTCATCAACAATATACTCTAACCTGTCCATTCAGCCCTAATATTGCTAGTGCAGGAGTAAGTGTGAATTAGCACTCAGTGGAGCCTAATAAGTGTGACAAGTACAGTCCAAGTGATTTCTATTTGACAAATTACTATAAATATTATCTAATTGTCTCATATTGGTGAGACTACCTTATATCTCTTTCCGGCAACATTATATGAGCTTTCCTTATGTCTACTGAATGCTATGATATTTCTACATATATTTTAGCTGGGAATATTTGCTAAATATTTGAGAATTCAGATTTGAAAGATTTCCAAATCTTTTGATGAACAACATATATTCAAATATATTCCTATATTTCAAGGATTGGTCTGGAAATGTTGTTAGTGTATACTTTCTTCAGTGTTTTCTAGGAATTAATGACAAAAAATGGGTACTTATTTTACAGAAGGATGAAATCCTTCAAGAAGGGTCATTTGCATCATTGACATTTCACTACTCCCATCGAAGATATACTGAAATCCCTTGAGATCTCATATCTGTATTTCCAAAAATGATTAGTTCTATAAGGTGTACTTCAAATTGTCCAGAATCTAAACACAACCCCAATAATCTTCTGAAAATCAGAACAAATGAAAATGTCTCAATCTGCATATTCAAAACAGAGAAAACAAAAATTGCTCGTCAGTTCAGAAATTTCACACTTTATGTCCTTAAACTTCCTCAACAAATCACAAGCCCACTTATCTCTTAATTGCAATTGCAAAAGCAATTATAGAGTAAGTGGAAGTTGCTCATAGGAATCCCTCTTGTGATAGCAAGACACAAGGCTGATTTACCCTCCTAGTCTTTACAAAAGCCCAAGCAGTGACAATTTCAGAGACAAATAACTAATTCTCAGCAATTTCCAAAACTTCCACATTGTTTTGGGCTCAAAGGGCAGCTCAAAATCATCAGAGATATTCCCTGACCTATGGATGCATAGCACCCTGGTGCTTCCTCAGAGGGAAGTGTTTGACTACAACATGCTTGGCACCAGATTAGTCCACCTGTCCATGTATCTGAACAACCAGACAAAGCCTCTAGGAAAGCCTGTCCCTCCTCACCCAGTTTTTTTCTGGGCTGCTCCCTAAGTAACAAGTACCTTCACACATCGCTTACCTGCTTTCTAAGATGTAGTAGGTGAGGTTGCTTCCATTGTCTTCAGCCTTTTCCCACTGTACTGAGTTTTTAAAGTCTTCTACTCTTTTGGGCGTTCCTGGCTTACTGGGAACACCAGCTTTGGCCAAATGGGGAAGATACAAAACACTTAAAACATGTACAGCAAAACAAAAGGCTAACAGATAAGGAGCAAAATTTAGACATGTACAAGAGTGGACATACAAAAGGAGCAAGGATCAGCATCAATAATCCCCCATGAAAAATGAGTCTTTGGCCTTCTCTTTGCGATGGGCAAATTTCAAAATTTTCACTCACATGCAGCTTTTCATGAGTTACGAGTTAATATGGATATAGGCGTTTCATGTCAATTTCCCTCACACTTTTCCCCATGTTCCACTTGAAGTGAATCTTAATTTCTCAATATTTTGTTACTTGTTTTCCAAAAGTATTAGGTCCTGGTATAAGAAAATTACCTGCTAAATTTTACAAAATATGTTTTGATTATTCGTATTCTGAAAATAGTTCTAAAATCTTGTTATCCTATGCTATGTGCTTACCTGTAGTTTTAAAGCTTGTTGGAGAGGAAGTGCTTTTCATTCCTGTAACATATACTACTGTTGCTCTTACAAGATAATTGGCAGAAGGAAGAGTTCCTGTGAGATTGCATGTGTAAACAGGACCAATAGTGCATGTGGTGCTTGCAGGAGAAAACCAGTCACTTCTTGTTTGCCACTAGAAAAATAAAATATCATCATGGTCATCTTTCTTACTCTATTGAGAAAATGTCACTATTCGTGGATATATAACCACCTTACTACATTTTAATATTGTAAGGGAGAGGTTATGCATGTGTTGTTTAAATCACAGGACTTTACCTCGTTAGAGACCAAGGACACAAAAACTAGTTTTTTTTTTCCTATGCTTTCAGGAAACCTTTGTGGTTGCAAGTTTTGGCAACCACAAAGGACAATAGATTAAGTTACCCCTTTGCACAGCCAAAAGGAGCCTTCCCCTTGCTTAACTCTGTGCAGCTTGTATTTCTAGATCACTGTGACATGACCATGAGTTCAGTTTGCCATGATGCAGTTGAAATGAGATGGTTTAGTGGGGTTTGTACTATGACACTTCCTTTATGACGAGTGGGAAACATCTGGTATAGGCCTCATGGACCTGGTCATCTGAATCAAGGAATCTATGTGATCCAGCTTAGCACAGGACATTTTCTGTATCTGCTGGTCTAAACATTAAAACCTGAAGCTTCCATCCATGCTGCCGTCACTGCAGCACTTATCTCTGCAGTCTGCACTACCGGACCTGTTTTTCTGTCCAGCATTTTCTCCTAATTACTATCATAGGAAAATAAAATTCAGATACCAGGTAGTAGCTGACATTTAATGCCAAACATCCTTTTCTTTATTTTCTTTTGCAAAGTGAACGTACAGTTCACAGCTAACAGACAGACTGGGGGAGGGCAGTGAGGAAAGAGGGAGGGAACTATACTGAAACAGGAGACCCAGGAGGAATTCTGGTGGGGTCATCCAGGATGTCCTTTGGCACTGTGGAGTATTAAATGCTGCAGCTGCACTCCTCCTTGTTCCTGGCAAATGCTGCCTCCATCCTGCTCCTTCTGAGTCACTAAGACTGACATCACCGTGCCCAAATTAACCACTGAGATTCTTCATATATGCCCTGCCATGCTGTCTTGCTCACCAAGATAGAACTGGGTTAAGTTTAATCTGGTATGGAAAAAAATTAAATATTTTTACCTTACGCAGCTCAAACCAGAAGCTGGTTCCATTGATGTGCAGAGGTGCTCTCCATTCGAGCTGGAAACTGGTATTTCTGGGGATTATTTTGGAAGGTGAAAGTGGAGTCTCAAAAGTTTTTGCAGTAACAGGGACGCTTTCAGAAAACCAGTTTTCATTAGGATGAAAAGCAAGAACCTAGTAAGTAAACAGATGAACTGTACAGTACAAGACCAGATAGAAAAGGTGGCTTTAGACATTCAGAGTGTTTTAAAACAAGATGATATTCAGGCAATCTAGGACGAAATATTTTGTGCCTCTCAGCTTCAAGGTTACATGTCTTTAGGATGGATGTCAGTGGTTCTGCAGTACCTCTACTCATAGAATCTTTTCAGTTTCAACTTTCTCACTAAAACTCTTCTCTTTTTAGACCCTTCCTAAATGCCACAGATTCTTACACCAGCATGCAGACATTACATCACATGCTGGACTGTGTTTCAAAATCACAAAAACATTATATCAGATTTTTTTTTTGTTTTATTGGACTTTTTTTTTTTAACCAAAGGAAAAAATATTTATTAAAGGAAAAAAAGCAATTCGTAAAATGACTAAGCCCACTATTCATATAATATAGAGTTCCCTTTCATTGAAATTTTCACAGCTTTTGCTCCTAAGATAAAACTTAATCTATTGGCTGTGACTCATTTCACTCACACAGCCCTGTTTATTACACCACGTTGGGTGCTTCAGAGGTAGGTGGCCTCCTTGGAGAATGGAGGTTTCCCATCTGTTGATCCTCCTTCAGCGTGTATCAGGGCAACCACAGCAAGACTGTAGCAGAAATTGCTATTTAGTCTTGATGTCAGTGAGTGATGTACTCCCACAGTAGAAAATATCTCAGTTAGGGGATTTCATCTGAAAAACTCACATAGGAATAAACTGTGACGTTTGATTTTCCTTAATCGGAAGACTAGAGGACTGAGAGAAATCTGTCAAGTTTTGAACTTATGTTTTCAAAATAGACATACAGATTTACAGAGGAGTGGTCTGAAAACTTACAGGTTAGTGAACAAACAGGTAGTAGTTATACTGCTTGTGATTATACCTTGAACAAATTGTTTGTTCCAGACTGGAGATCACTAATAGACCATGAAAGCGTCCTATTTGGAAATTCACTTTTTCTCAAGGGAGTTTCTGGGAACAAAGACAATAAATTGACAGAGATTTGATAGCGGATGGATTCTAGAGGTCCATTTGGTTCCAGAGGTTCACTCCAAGATATGTTGATAGTAGTGTCAGACAAAACCACTGCCTTAATGGAATCAACTCCCTCTGGTACTGGAAGAGAAATTAAAATGAATCTACTTTTGGTATGGATCTCACTGCTTTGTTCTCTTTTGTTTGACTGATTTTTAGACAAATAAACCAATGCCATGGAGGAGGGAAAAACAAGTTATGAATATGGTAGAATTCTTGGCTATTGTACTATGCAAGCAGGCAAAAACATAGCTGGTGCTCTATAACTTTACAGTTATATCATGGAACTCCTGCTCTCTCCTATCAGTTTCAGATTTGAATGTAATCTAACTTGGATATGCACTAAAAAAATACCTATGCTCTATTCCAGTTGAAAAGAAGAAGTCCTCAAATTTGACCATATATTGCAATATTCTTTAAAAGATACATTCAAAGATTAATTAAATCATTCAGGTTGGGCTCTATGAATTGAGCAGTTCCAATACAATATAAAAATGATTTATTTTTTATCTGATCTAAAATTTTGATTTCTTTTATAAAGTTATTTTTAAACACTTTATACTTAAATCTCTTGAAAAATTAAGTTTCTGCATAGCTTCCATGTATTCTCCTTTCTTTAAAAGAAATCATTAAACTCAGGATTTCTCATATAATACATGAGGCTGGCCTTTGACCTAAATTCATCTAAGATGTCCCTTTGTTACTGGTAAGCAAAGAGAAGATAGATAGTTATCAAGATAGTAAAACATCACATTCTCACTTAATGTATTAAGCTTTCTAAACTTTGGGGATGTACTACACCCGATTTCGGTGGTGAATAGAAATACTGCATTCTGGATTACCAGTCAAATGAACCAGTAAGTAATTTACAAAAGAAAAAAATATTTGCAAACTCATTGTGTAAGCGGGATTGAATTGAAAGGGTGGTTAGATAGAACACAACCCCCTAAAGCTCATTTTTCCATAAGTTCATATATTCTTCAGTTCTTTGTTTTGTCCAGTTCAGAATCTCACAATTAAAGAGATTTATTTTGTTTACTTTTAGAGGTGTTTCTAGATTCGAAGAACAAAGTTAGATGTATTCACCAAGACAGCTTGTTATATAGGCTCTGCAGAAGAGGAAGCTAACTGAGGACTCCTAAGCATTTCTTGCTATCATTTATGATTTTGTTTAGAAATACATGCTCTTTCTGAGCTATGTAAGCAAGAAACTTGACTGTTGGTCTGTTTTCCATGCCAGCAGATTTCTTACTAACTCTTTTGTAAAAATAAGCTCTTCCTTTGGATCTTTGTGATCGCAGATTGAACTGGTATGTGGAATGCCCCTACTCTGCATTAAACATTCTTTCTTTCCCTTTGAACTGTCCAGATACTTAAAAAGTTAAAAGTTGCTACACTATCTAGATTCCCAACACTTCGGAATGTGAAAACATATTCTCTAATTTATGCCTTAGCAGCAAAGACTGCAGGTTGTTTCAGTGAAATGTGCAGAAGCTAAGCTAGCAAGGAAGGCAAATGTCTTGTTTCACTAGATAAAAGATATGTGGAGGAAGAGTGACACTCTGTGGCAAGAGCAATGCATTTATTTTTCCAAGTTGTACTTTTTTTCATTCCTTCTATTTTCCTATTTGTTAGAAAGTATAGATTAATCCAAGCCTCTTTCATTTCATTACAGAATAGAGGGAAAGAGGGGGAATGTACACAGCTTCTGAGGTGTGAAATAGCATACACGCTTCAAGAGGCTCTAGTAGCATCTGATTACAATTTAAACTAGCAGTTACATTCATGAAATTGAGAATGCAAGTGCTGGGACACAAACACATTCTAGTCACAGCTGGTTGGAAAATTTTCAACAAATCATGAAAAGCTCTGAACATTGATAAAAATACCTGTTAAACTGCTCAGGGTTTGGGATTTTTTTTTTTCCCTCATTATTACCATTTATTTTCTTTTTTCTATTTTGTTTTCAGTCTACATTTGTTTTGGTCACACTGTTTTGTTTTGCCCAACTAAAGAAGTTTGTTTTGAGTTTCATGTTTCACTTGACTTGAGCCGGAAAAATTCCATTTCAGTGGAGCAACCCAGTCTCTCATTTCATATTCAACATTCAAGTTCTTCCACGGAAAGGGTGTACATTGCTGCAGGCTGGCTCAGTTTACCACACAAAAAAGCAAGAGTGTGAGTTCCTGTCAAGTCCCAATAGTATCCAATCTTACTCAATCAGCAAGTTGTATGAATTTTGCAGTACAGACACGGATTCCCATGCAAAGAGTTGAAATTGACTTCTTATAGGTCAGTTTTCTTACCTTCTGCAACAGACTCTTTAGGAATATGCTCAAAATATTCATAGATCTACATAGGATGAGAGCCTATTTGCTCAGTGCTGCAGACAGTGAGAAATCTGATTAAGTGGTAAAAAAAATAGCAGGGCAGACATAACCCAAATAGAGGTAAAGAGAGAGAAATGGAAACCTTTGGATTCTTGCTATGGTATGCACGGGTCTAGCTGCATGTCATAAGAATATACCCATAGTTGTGTAGTCTGTGCAGCTACCTACCACCAGCCCTGCTATAGATGGGTTAAGTGAGCTAATGCTTAAGAACCAAGTGCTGCTGTGCCTGTCTACTTCATTCACTTGCCCTCTCGCAGAGCAGAATTGCTCCAACCCTGCGTGACAGAGTCCAGGCAGGGAAAGTAGTGAAGGTAGGTCTACAGCATGCCCGTAACACAGTGAGTTCAGCAGCAAACGTCCCTGGGTACTCTCTCCCAGTTCCTTCCAGTAAATACAAATGGACTACCATCCAGGCTTGGCTATAGCTCTGCTTTTGTAACATGGACATTATCAGAGGTGTCTGATGGGTCTTGAGGGGATGAGTTTTTGTGGGTCAAGCTGCCCCTGGGCAGTGACACCAAGCACAATAAATGGAGCAGAGCTGCAGAGCCAATCTGCCACAACAGAAGAGCAATAAAGTGCTATGCTTACTACAGAGAATGGATAGATCTCTATTATCGTTTTCCCTGTTTTCATAAAATGAGGCCAGCAGTATCACTCCAGTAACAACAAAATTATCTGAAGAGCAGTAAGAAGACAACTCCTCATGAAGAAGGATGTGACATCCACACACATACTTACACATGCAAAACAAGAAAAAACTACTGAGTGAGGTACTTCTGTTGGGTCAGGCCGCAGTGTAAGACTACATATACAAAGGCATAGCACATATCTTCAGATGCTGCGTTTCTTTCTGGGACTTGATGAGAGCTTCAGGAAAACTGGGACTGTGCAAACCCACAGTGCAAACAGGGAGAGTGATGCAGGGAGTGGGCGGAAGCATTTTCCTGTCCTAATTAAGGACAAGACTAGCTCGGACTAGCAGTGTTCTCAAAAAGTAAGGAAAGTTCAAACTCTATATCCCTATAAATCCCAGTTGCCCTTTTGCCATTTGAGGAGAGCTTTTGGGTTGTTTTGATTTCATGGCAGATGGGGTCAAAACTCCCAAATACATTAAAGTGCAGCAGAGTTGAGTTTCCTTGCTATGGCATACCCCAAATTTCATCAGTTTCATGAGCAGTCAGTAAGGTGGTTAGGGTACTCAAGCAGCACCAGATCTATGTTCAGCTATGGGATCCCCAGAATAAGGTGCAGAGGACAACTGTGAAGATAAAGGGCAGAGCTTAAATGGAAGAAAAAAAGAATGCCAAGTAAGATATGTCCTAGTTGTGAGGCAAAATTGTCTCCTGTTACACACAGCTAAATAATTAGCTGTGTCCCCCATAATGTAACACTGTCCACAAGTCAACGGCAGAAGTGTTACAGAAATTCCTCATTTCCTGTTCTAGAAAATGTGCCCCAAATAAAACAAGTGTATTTAATATGACTGAGTTATCTAAGAGAGCACTGAAGAGACAGATGTTTTTGTGTTGTTTTTTTTTTTTTGCAGTTTAACATCAGAAAGGAAAACTTGCAAAACCACACACCCAAAACAGGAGGTGAAGATATTAACCTGGACACATTTCTTGAGCATCATCTGGTAATATAACACACATATGATGTGAGATGAATACTGGCTTTATAAACCAGTCTTGCTACAGAAGCACAGGCCCAGGTCTGAAATAACAAAGAATCAGACTGAATAATAATAAGCTAACTCCTAACCAGTCATCTCTCTGCCTTAATTGACAGAGCGAATGTTCAAGGCAGAAGCACCATTCCTAGCCTTCTTGTTCTAATATGAAAGGGACTGAGAAGGAAATATCAAGATTATTAAAGCAAACAGAAAATATGCTATTGGTACACAGACAAAGAGAAATAAAAATGAAGTGCTGTCTCTTCAGCCTGATTCATAATAAATCATATCTACACTACCCTAAGAAACAGTAATTATGAGAACACTATCAGGTAAGGGGAAAAAAATCTTAATGTTGCCTTTATCATATACATTTAAACAAAAACAATCACACATCCACACTAACACAATTTAAAACGCGGTCCAAGGCAAAAACTGCAACTTCTTAGTCATTTTTATGCATAGTTTATCTTTCCTCAGGAGGTCAGTGAGTTAAAACATTAAAGAACATACATATTTCTTAGGACTCTTACAGATTCACCAGGTTTGGTCATCGGATTCTTGTGAACATCTACACAGGTTACAATTTGAGCAGAAAATTTCACTACTTTCTGACTTGCTACCCAAACATTTATTTAACAGAGATGAGAGTTATGTTCAAAACCAGAAAAAATGTGAAACAAACCTCCATATAGAGTTGTGCCGATTGTCTCTCTTCCTACAGCCAGCTGGTTTTGATCTGAATAGTAGTTTTTCACAGCAACTTGTATGGCATAGCTTGAAAATGGTTTTAGGTTGCTTATGACAGCAGTAGGTTCCTGAATTTCCTGTAATTTGAAATCAGATAATAAACTTACTTAGAAAGTACTCACAGCGCCAATCATCTGTCCATTAAATTAGTAATCAGGTGTAATTAGCATGGCTACAATAATGTTCTGTTCAATGACTGGTGCTTCAATAGGAAATGGCAAAGTTTAAAAAAAGTTACAGAAAAAATTTTACTAAGGCAAGCAGAGCTACCACAAAGTACATAAAATCAAGACTTACTGTTGTTGAACATGCTGAAGATTTATTTAAACATTTATAAATATATTTATTTAATAACAACTTCAACATCTCTTTTTTCAAGTAGAAACCGGAGATCCATTGCAAACAGATTTTGGCAAGGACATGTTGAAACATAGATGAGTACTTGCACAAGGAAAAGCTAAGGAATCTCCCACTTAGCAAAACACCAATCACAAACAAGAATTAGTATTCTGGGATTTGCAGAAGTAGAAAAATTTCCTGACAGAAATTTACAGAATGGTTTATAAAATAATTATAAGTAATACCACATTCCCTGTTATATATGGTAGCATACGCATTTTTGTTCCAAAATAGACATACCAAAATTTTTTGCTGTAGAGTAGAGAAATGGTAGGTTGAGTTCTCATGGTTGTTAGTCATTTCTCTGAAAAACACCAGATATGTTGGTGTAGGCTGGGATATGCTGGGGCATAGCTGTTCTGTTGTGACAGATGGTAAGCTTAACGTAAAACTAGTGTTTGTTGTATCAAGGATAATAGGTTTCTCACTGTCTAGTAAAGGATTCAGGCACCTCTTATCTAGAAAAGACATTAACAAATGAAAAAAAGCAATTAGTGTTGGACCAATCCAAACGTGCATGGGATTCTATCACTGTTCATATGAGAAAATAATAATCACAAAACCTCTTCCACAAATAGAAACAGAATAAAATACCACTTGGATATAGTATATTTGGTTAGTTTCATAGATTAAAATAATAGCAGTAACCAAAGTAAAGGCATGTTTATCTTTGATAAGATCAGAATTGCTAAAATATTTTGATGCTTCTTTAGGTATCTAAATACCTTGGAAATTTGGACCTTAGTTGCTGTGTTATGCGCTGGTAGTATGCACTGGTGAGTCCAAACTTGCTTGTCACAGGAAAGGCAAATACGCAGAATAGAGACTAGCTTTCCCTAGCAATTAAATGTTATCTCATTTTCTTCCAAACAGTTTTTCACTTGTAAAGTTCATGGTAACAAAAGGGAATGGGGGGACAAGATATGGAAGGGAAGAAGTAGTCTTAATGGAAAAAACAATAGAAGAATACCAAGTAATAGTATAAAAGAAGTAACAAAATAAAAACCTTTGTCACTTGATGTACTTTTAAAAAACAACTTAAAAATTTACTAAATGGACTTGCTACCAGGAAGGAAATGTCGGTGCAAGAAAACTGTTTGCACTTAGGCAAGAACAATTGACCTCATTGTCAAGATCTTTTCTCCCTAAATGAGCAATCCTGTCACTCCTACCAAAAGCAGGTTCATGCTCACAAGGGAAGGAGAATAAGAAAGACTATTTGGTAGAAATAAATGTAAGGTTTGTTCTTTGACAGTGTATAGTTTCTTATAGTAGTAAAACTCTCATGGGAAAAATCCAAGGTAGAATAAAGAACTGAGTCATTTTCATAACTGAAGTTTCTGTCAGGCAATTCCATAGAAACATGCTTACCCTAAGAAAAAAAATCCTTTGCTACATATTCAGTCCCCTTCCTCCTAACCCTGAAGAGAAATCATTCTCTCACAGAACCTGTGACAGGACAATAATTTTCACTGAGTGCTTCTGATGTGTTAAATGATCAACTGACATAGTGTCTCTGGATGGCAATTAAATAGGTTAGAATGAAAGGAAACTAGATGTACTACCTGCACACATCACTAAGGCAGTAAAAAGCTTGTCAGTCAATCCAGATGGTCTTTACAAACATCATTTTTTCAGTACCAAGTAGAAAATAAAATTGATTTTTTCTTATTTTAAAATTTTGATTTCCTTTGCTCTTAAACTTGTGCAAATAATTCTGTCCAAAGTTTTTCTCTTGTTTTGTTGCTTTGTTTGTTTGTTTTCTTCATCAAATGCCAAACCTTTTTATTCCACTATATATATTTTCAGAAGCCATCGTTAGTGGGAATAGCTCAGTGGAGATCTCTGGGTCCCATTGGACCAAATACCAGCTGTTCCCTTTCTGCACCAGCCAAGCCTGGATCTCTTTAAATGAGCTGTATCTCTGGTTCAGTCTGTACTAGGGCCAAGCCAGGATCCTGCATCAATGCCAAGCCCACACAGACTTCATGAGATTAAATTTGCCCAAAGTACTGATAAGAATAGCCTGGGCTCTGGTCAGAGCAGCTGTGGGCAGGAGAAACTCTGCCGGCTACCCAAAAGCAACATAAAGTTTTTCATCCCATAGAAATCCATCCCATTAAAATATCCTCTTTTATATTTGCCAAATATTTATGTAAAAATTAAGAAATTATTTTTTAATATATTAATCATGCTAATAGCTGTTCTAAACCTCTGTACTTAAAAATATAATCCCTATAGGTACTATGAATCCTGGAATTGCATTAAAAATAATTTTTCCTTCATTCATTACTATTCTATCATTGTTTCTTTAAATCAAAACAAAAAATGAGTAGTAAGTGAAGCCTGAGTCTACTAGATTGTAAGCTGGAATTGCCTCTCAGGCATTATTTTATAAATCACTTTAATAAGCAGAGCTCTTATCTGTTCATCTTTAGAAGAACACATTTTTTTCAGCTTTGCATACTTGTGAACAACAGCAGAATTCTGTATAGTGACAAAGATCATTACTAAACTCTTGCAGCACCTCGTGACTCATCTTCAGGACACAACGGTTGCTCTTTTTCAGTCCTTCAAGGTTCACCACCTTTCTCAAATCTCCAGGTTAAAACAACTTTGAAAATAGGTATTTTTCTTTCATTACTATCCTGGGCCATTAAACCACAGGCAATCATCACCATCATGTCCTTCCATGCAACACTTAGTTAATCCTTATTTCCATCTTTTTAAAAATATAAATACACATGCATGATCTGCAAGTCAAATACATGCTCTGAAATAAACTTACTGCATTTGCAGAACAACCTAAATTTCCTCTACCTGGATATGATTGCATTGCTGAGCTGTAGGCTAAGATTTTCAGCTCATGATTTGCTTTCTTCTGAAGAGAGTGTCTTGTGCTTTCTTTATCTGCTAGACAAATTTCTGTGTATTCCTTCGTTTCAACGGTCCAATATATAAATTGGTTATCTACAGTCAAGCTTCCAATTTTTGTACCTGTAGGAAAATATTGCAGTTAAGCTTCAGCATAATCCTGAGTGAATAATTTAACGAGGGCAAATTAGTGCTTCTTCACAGTGAGTCAGTATGGGTCAGTATCTCGCCACATCATATTTACAAAGACTTTCCCTGGGAAAGAGATTTCTGGCATCTCACTAGAATACATACTTGCATTGGTAAATACCCTCACACAGCTCTTTCTCCTGGTTTGTATCAACAGGGTACAAAACTGGAAGCATGAAACACATAAGTTTTTTTTCCATCTTGCCTAAAGATGAATCAGTTTTATAAAGTACTTCATGAATGCTATTTTGCTGAAATGCACATTGTTGATGGTGGAGATAGAACTAATCACAAACTACCTAGAAATGTAGCATAGCAATCAGACCTTGAAAACTTGGTATCTTGGTAATCCTCCAGCAGTAGCAACCATCCACATCTGAGGCCCATATTTCATCTCTTCCTCTGATAAAGAGCAGTTGGGGCTTCTTGATGTCAGATACATCTATACTCATCGGTCTTCCTAGCTCTGTTTCTGCCACGTTACAGTTGCAGTAGTTCCTCATCTTTTCTTCTACTGATTCGTATCCCAAAAGGTGGTACATGGTGTTATTCAGTATATCATAATAAAACATGCGGTTGCCATAATCAAGCTCTTCAATCCAATACAAGCGGCTATCAAATAAAATGCATTGCTTACAACAGAAAAACTTCAATCCGAACTGAGTGCCCTAAATACAGTTTTGAAAGTGACTTCAGTCGGAAACCTCCCAGTCATTTAAAACACGGTAAATAAAGCAGCATATTTCCAGAGTGAAATTTTCTGAATGGAAGGTCACAATAACGGAATACTCTGGATAAAATGGTTGCAATGATGTTATGGTAATGGTTATGTGGTGCTGACTTCCATTTGCATCACTTGAACAGAAGAGCCTACCAGGATTTAAATATCATTTGAAACTTTTACTCAAACATAGACATCTTTTTAAAATTAGATATGTCCAAGTTCAAGTAGCATACAAGTAGAACGTCATTCAGAAATTTATGAGACATACACACTGCAAAAATCTCATATGAAAAATCCTTTGGGGTTCTTATGAGTTAATTCTTCAAGTAAATCTTGTTACAAGTATACTTCAAAGAAATTTTTAGTAATACATATCTTACCTTAAAAAAGGATATGACAGTAGAGATGATATAGTTGAATTATGTCTATCCAACTGTATGTTCAAGGCTTTTAAGGACTTCTTCTTGAACTCCAGATCAATAAAAAATACTCGAGTTTCGTTCCATGGTGTTTTCAGGGCAACAAAGAGATGTCTTGCAATCCAATCTACTGTGATGGCTGTGACATTGTGAAGAAATACGTCTTCGAAAAACTTAAGAAAAAATAAAATAAAATCTTAAGAGCAGAATTTTCCCACCCGATGCTAGGATACTATGAAATCAGATTGGCTTCCCAAGTCCACTTCTACTTTTCAAGTAGAAGTCAAAAGATAAAGAGGGATGAAATTTCTAATACCTTTATACAAACAAAAACAGTTGTCTCACTAACATCAATCACTGCTTACATTTTGGTTCAATTTACTTAAAATTAGAAAGAAATCGAATGAAATTAAATTTTGATACAATAAAAGTATTTTATGTAATAGTGTGAATTTTAAATTAAATACTTGTTGAAATACCTTGTGAACAAAGCAGATGTCAGTAAAATCATAAATGTTTAATAGGAAATTTACCAATGGCGTACTCAGGAATGTTCCAATTGCTATAGATGACAAAAAAATTGAAAGTTCCAATTTTATTATATTATACATATTCGTGTTGTATAGTTAGAAAGGGCCAGTTTGTATCTCTTCCATAGGAGCATCTCATATGAACTGATAGTCATTAAGAAAGTTGTATCTTTCCACTTCAGCTTTCCCCACTGCATTTGCAGCCCAGAAGGCCAACAGTGTCCTGGGCTGCATCGATACAAATGTGACCAGCAGGTCAAGGGAGGTGATTCTGCTCCTCTACTCTGCTCTCATGAGACCCCACCTGAAGTACTGTATCCAGTTCTGGGGCCTCCAACACAAGAAAGACATTGAGCTGTTGGAGTGGGTCCAGAGAAGGGCCATGAAGATGATCAGAGGGCTGGAGCAACTCCCCTACAAGGACAGGCTGAGAGAGTTAGGGCTTTTCATCCTGGAGAAGAGAAGGCCCTAGGGGGACCTCATAGCAGCCTTCCAGTACCTGAAGGGGGCCTACAGGAAACCTAAGGAGGGACTTTTTGTAAGGGCATGTAGTGACAGGATGAGGCGAAGTGGCTTTAAATTGGAAAAGAGTAGATTTAGACTAGATATTAGGAAGAAATTCTTTACTGTGAGGGTGATGAGAAACTGGAAGAGGTTGCCTGCAGAAGTTGTGGATGCCCTTACCCTGGAGGAGTTCGAGGCCAGGCTGGATGGGGCTTTGAGCATCCTGGTCTAGAGGGAGGTGTCCCTGCCTATAGCAAGGGGGTTGGAACTAGGTGATCTTAAAGGTCCCTTCCAACCCAAACCATTCTATGATTCTATGATTCCAGGATTTTGACAATAAATGTAATTTGCTATCGTGCTGCTTTTTCTTTCTGTTCTCAGTATTGTATTTTGACTTCTTCAAAAACATGATTAGGCCCAAAATAATGACAATAATGACCACAGTTTCCCAGACTCTTTAAATCAAGGGAAGGGACAAAGTAATACCTGTGTCTCTGAAGTACTCTGTATATTCAGAAGAAAAAGAGAGTCCTCCAGGATATAATACACTTTGTCATCATTAGCAGTATAACAGATATCCTTTATATTTGTATTTGTCAAAACTTCCCATATGGTATGATTATTGTCTATGTCAGTAAGAAACAACTTGTTGGAAGTAAAAGTTATAAGAGTTGGGACAGGGAAAAAATCTGGAAAGAAAAGGGCACAGCAGAATTTACACCAAGCATTCTAGGCAACAGCAGTCATCCATAACATATAACATAAAGCAAGTACAAAATAAAAATGTCCCTGTACAGGGTATATTTGATCATATGGCATAGTAAATAAATAAATAAAATAATCAGATGCACAGATTGATGTTGTGTTTTTGTCATCACATATAAACTTACAAATATTTTCAGTGGCATTATGGAAGTTTACCTAAGAACTTTAAGCCAGGTAAAAATATATTTGTTCTCTTAATTACCTTTCACAGCCCAATTAGAAATAATCTACGATCCCTAATAGATCTCTAACTTTCTTGGATACCTTTCACAGCCCACTTATAAACGATCTATATTGCTGTAGTATTATGCAGATAACAAATTGAAGACTACCATTCCATGCTATCCTGACACTGCTTAGAAAAATTAATCTAGCATACTTCTGAGAAAAGACTTGCAATTCCCAAAATTTAAGCTAATGATAAGAAATATGTCAATAATTTCCCATTAAAAGCTGCAACAACCTCCTCTTTGGTGTCTATCACAGTGTGGAACAAATGTCACTCCTGTTTAAGGGACTATTTATTATCAAATAATCGTTGAGTACACCAGCTATTACACATAAACCATAAGCCAGCATCTAAGAAGTCATCCATACCTGATGAATTCCTCTGTGCTACATCTGACATAGGTCCTGGACCCACAGATGTAAAAGCTTGCACCTGTGAGACAGGAGATTGTTGTGTACGTTAAACAGCAGCATAAAATATTCCAGTATAGAGCCTACAGAGACACAATGAATGATAAAAGGACAACCGGATGCCCTGACTGCTCAGCTAGGAATGTCTGTATGTGTTCTGCTTGACCAAGGCTGTGCTGGTCAGTTCAAAGTCTACTCTGAGATTTTGACCATGGATATGAGGAAAATTTTAAGACGTCGCCTAGAGAGTGACAATTCATACTGCATTTATCAACTGGATACAAGGAAAGCCAGGCAGTCTTGTCTCCTTCCCCAGGTTGGAGTACTTTCCTACTGCTGATATTGCAAATAACACAGCATTCTTCCTACTCCATAGCCAGCCTATTACCCACTTTCATGTTTCTAATTTGTCTTTCATTATGTTTTAAGCCTTTTATCATGACAGAAATGTGACCTCCTAACAAGTTTTAATACGAAAATCTTTTATTATGGATATCAAGTAAGTCCTTGCATTTATAATGCAGTATTGCTTTCCACATTTGCAATCTTTTAACAAACAATACAACATACAGAAAGGCTAAGCCAGCTGTCTGGGGGTGAGTCAGTGAAGCAGTAGCTTCAAAAGCAAAAGCCACAAATTCTTGCACCAAGCCTTATACCATCTCCTAGACAGATACATCAAGATGCACTGATAACAGTAATCTCAGTAAGCTCAGTAATTTTTTCATACCTGAAACCTTACTGTGAGCCTAGGAAGTACATCTCTGATTGAAAAGAGCAATGCAGTGGGTTTGACATCGCTCACATTCCACTCCATGAGAGTGTCAGCAGCACCACTCTGATACAAGAGTTGATAGTAAACCCTGTATTGTGTTAATACTCCATTGTCCCTTTCAGGTTTGTCCCATCTGAACTCCACAAGGACTTTCTCTTCACCTTCATGTATGTTATTATGCAACACATATATTCTAGGGTTTGCAGGGGCTGAAGGAACTGCATAAAAAATAAAAAACACAGTGAAGCACTTATATGAAAACACAGACTGTACCTTGTAATTAACACTTCTAGTTTTGCACGTGAGCTTGACAACCTTAATGTTGACAGGTACAGATAGCAAGTGGTAAGGTGTTAGAGTATCTGAAACTTCACAGTAATTCCTTTCTGTCTTTCATCAACATTTATGTATCTGATAAAGATACATATAAATGAAGATAAAGATACAGGTAAATACACTCCTGCTCTCAGATTGGAAAGTATCTATTTAGTAAAATCCCGTAGGTTACTGCAGAGCAGCAAGAATATCACAATACAGAAATACAAAATGAGCCCTATTTCTTCTCTTATCCTCTTCAAAACCTACTGCGGCTCATAAGCTTCCTCAGTCCAACAGTTATTCAGCATTATACATTAGCTGCCTTAACTTTAACCTACATGAGAGCAAAATGTTATGCAATTAAATAGTGCATAACATTTATTAAAAATGTAACAAGTGGTTGATATATCACATGCAGCCTTTGATGATCATTATAATGGATCTCAGTTTCTCTGTATTACTCATAGTCATGGGCAAATGGTGTGTATATGGTCACACTCTTGCTCTTCCAAATTCTCTCACTGCAACAATGTGCATTTATGTGTGCAAAAGATAATTGTCAAAGATCATAGAATCATAAAATGGCCTGGGTTGAAAAGGACCATAAAGATCATCTAGTTTCAACCCCCCTGCTATGTTCAGGGTCGCCATCCACTAGACCAGGCTGCCCAGAGCCACACCCAGCCTGGCCTTGAATGCCTCCAGGGATGGGGCGTCCACAACATCCTTGGGCAACCTGTTCCAGTGCTTCACCACCCTCTGAGTGAAAAACTTCCTCCTAATATCTAAACTAAGCCTCCCCTGTCTCAGTTTAAAACCATTCCCCCTTGTCCTATCACTATCCACCCTCGTAAACAGCCATTCCCCCTCCTGTTTATAAGCTCCCTTCAAGTACTGGAAGGCCACAATGAGGTCTCCCCAGAGCCTTCTCTTCTCCAAGCAAAGATACTTAGGAATGTGTCCTTGCAACTCTGCCTATGGCTAACTAGCCCTGAAAGCTGCTTATTCCTCTCTAGACAGGATTCCACATCCTGACACAGACCTGGTCCTAGTACCCATTGCAGGTTATGACTGGGATTTGAAATGCATGTACCTCCTTCAGGGGCTCGAAGGTACACAGATGTTGTTGGTGCCTTGCCCCAGTATGTGTACGGAGTCACACTAAAATCAAAGAGTGCAAATGGTTCCAGCCAATCAACTTTGTAGGATGGAACTGTCAGGTCATGCGGATGGAGGCACCGTTCACTCTCCAAAGCCTGTGAACAAATAAAATAAAATAAAATAAAATAAAATAAACAAAAAAGGCCTTCTGTTTTCTAAATTCTCCTCTCCAAGTTGGTCAGCTAAACGAGGACAGAACTGCTCCTCCTGAGTGATCATGGTTTTATCAACTCTTGTCATGATGCACAGCAATCTGCTAGCAATCTGCCCTTTGAATTTAAAGTACAGCTTGCCACATGCACTGAAATGCAGTGTGGATGAAGGCTAGATCTCACATTCAGTCAAAGGCTTTCCTACTAGCATCTCGGAGGACACTTCTGTCTTTAAGATACTGTGAAAGTTTTTCTCACACATCTTTAGGCCCCGGTAACTTCTCGCCTGACACTTCACACTCCAGCAGCTAGTCCAGAGCTACTGCTAAGCCCATGTTCCTCCAGTGCTGGCCTCAGTGGTGGAGGAACAGAACAGCTTGCTTTGTATTTGCTTTGTATTTAGTTTGGTTGCTTGATCAATTTCTAAATTCTGGAGAAGAAACAAACCATGGATCTGTTTAAAAGGAGACAGAGCTAGAGCAAGTAATACATGTAGATAATAAGGAGGGATTGATTGAATACCCTCACTTGTAGAGCATTTGATCCCACGCAGTAGAAGACAGTTCCCCATTGCACGTCTGTGGAGGCACTCCAAATGATGTGAAAACTTGAAGAATTTCCTTTAATCTTGAAAGAAGATTCTGGCACTGAATTTGGAATCACTTTTGGTGTAAAAGAGAAATTTCCTGCCCATGAAGAGAGGAAGTAATAAAAGAAATGCAAAGAATATTATCAATAAGTAGAGTTTTAAAACTGACTTAAAACTTTAAGGTACTACAAATAAACCCATAATTTGTCACCAAATAGAAACAATGGTCTATGAATAACAACATTATGTATTCTTTTTAGCCATAGCCATCATCTTTTCTAATTGCACATTATCTAGCTATAGCCTGGTATACTTATTATCAAGTTGCTGTTGCTCTTATCTTTAGCTAAATGGATAAAGAATTTTAAGAGTGGGGAATGAAAGGGAATACTTTTATTGAGGGGTTTAGATTAAGAAAATTAAGTACCTGGCAGAGGTTTAAGTGATGTGTGAACAAGGGTAAAGGCTGCAAACTCAGCCGGTTCTGAAAAGGGAATGCTAATGCTCTGGTTGACTTCCTGAGTTGTAATGAATTTAAGCCTATTAATCCAGAACAGACGACCACTGTAGTACTGCAGTGCATTCTGAGATACTTCTGAAATACTCCATGCTGAGAATTCTGTCACTATGACATTACCACAACTGCAAAAACATATACAAAATCAGCAAACACACAGAGTAATGAGAACAACATTTATGCAATGTTTGACACATTAATAAATTTCTCATCATTCAAATTTTTAATACTCATGTAGGAGGCAAGAAAACAAATCAAAAACTTTTCAAGTTCTCTACAGCACAACACTTTCTAGAGCAGCACATTGCAGGATCACCCACAAAACAAATCCCTCATTCCTTTGATTTCATTAAAAAACAATTCTAAAGAGGTTTAATAATCTGATATATGGATGTAGAAAATAGACTATTTCAAAAAATCAGCCCACCATCTCTCAGCCATCCCAGTAAAACCACTTCACAGCCTGAGATTCATTCTATTACATCACAGCAGGTTTCCAGATGAATTTGACCCTGTTTATTTCCTTGATAACTTTCCATTATTTATTGATGTCACTGATAATGTAATTTGTCTAGTTACTTTTGTGCTAAAACTTACAGGTCCTTTTTGATCCCAATATATCTTCTCAGTAAGAGATTAAATATATTGTAGGAGGTGTCATTTTACCATCTTAGAAATGTCTCTCGACTTAAACATATGCTATACAAAGCAAATTTGGAAAATCTTTGACACACCATCAGGTCTATTAGGATGGGTTACTTCTAATCTCTCTGCTCTGGCATGCCAGAGACGATAATGCAAAACTGCCAATTTGTTCCCAGTGGAGTTGCATGTTCTAGTTAAAACTAATCAACACTTTTTGATTCCTTAAATGTTTACCATTAATCACAGTGAGTATAAAATCATTCAGAAAATTCAGTTGATTCCACTCAAAGCCAGCTTGCAACATTACAAACGTATGTAAATACAGATACTGTTCAATTAAATCTAAGAGGTAAAATCTCATGCTTATTAAGAGGTAACACTCTCTATATGAAAAGGAGCAAAAATATGTTTTCATGAGCTACCACTTATCAACCCTGCTAAATAGTTTCTTTATGATGTGGGTGGTACATATGTAAAAAATACAATTTTTCGCAAGGTCTTATCAACACACACTTAAGTTCACATATAAACACAGTTTTGTTCTATTTTGTTTTGTTTTTTAAACTACCTTTCAGGAATAATGAAGTTGTTTCACATTCAGAATGATCAAGAGGAAAGCCTCCTGCACACTGATTGCTCAGGTGAGAAAGTAGTGTCAATTCAAACCTTAAACTCCATGCTAGATGAACAAGTTGCAGCTCTAGTCACTTGCAAGCCATCAGGTGTTGTAAATATCAAGGTAAATCTGATAGTTAATACTGATTATTTCCTAAAGCTAAGTCTAAAAATGAATGAGCACGACCTCACTTCTGTTGAGCATCCCTATTGTGTTTCTCTTACTGTAAAACTGTTTTAACAACCATTTCAACATATAGTTTTCCGTTATCTACATGTGATCATCAGCTCTTCTTACAGTGTAATTAGAAACTAGAGCACTCAGCACTGGACAATCTTCTTTTAAAGAGAATACTACAAAGAAAAAAAAAAGAGATAAAAATAAAAAATAAATAGTTTCTTACCTGTACTATTCACTTACCTTTCTTTGCAAATAGAAATTCTGTATAGGTTTAGGCATAGACCGTCTTGCACAAGCCAGTAAAGAAAACCAGAGGTGAGATCCAAAGCTAAACCAACCACCTAAGAAACAAAAAGTTCAAAGAACGATTTGTACACGCTTTCACTTCTGTGGTAGAAGCCTTTGGTCATCAATGTTGTGCACACAGCATTATGTGTAGCTCTTTGTTGGCAAAAATAACACTATTAACATGAACATTTATTCTAATATGAAAAGATGCAACACTAGAAAACAATCATCTCCTTGGTGGGCACTTATTTATAGCAGCTGATGATTTCTAGATTGCATTTTATGAGCATCTGTCACAGCGTTCATTCCTAGAGCATTTGAGTGCTTCAGATTTATGGCAATAGTGTATTAAGTGATTAGTGAAACAACCTATCAACATTTCCAAAACACCTCTGGTATTTTAATATTCTTTGTCTGAAACAGATGGTTGATATTCAGTCTGAAAATCAGAACCGCTTTTTGAAAGTGTTTCAGATCTTCTGTCTTTGTTTCCTAGCTTTGATTTTAGGCATAGAATATTTAACGTTTTGCACTTCATCTGTAAAATACATGCATTTTTTAATTGATGTATTCAGTTAAACAGGAAATTCAAATGTTTACATTTTAGTAAATAATGTATTATTAAATAAGATTCAGGGCAAAAATTAAGCAATCCTACTGCTCGTTATTTCAATATTTCTCCTTCATTTAAGTCAGGTGCAGGATTTTTTAAATCCATTTGAAATGGGATTTAATATTCAAAATAAAGCTTTCTAATTTTTGCAATAAAAAATAGACTCAACACTATGTGCGAAATAATAGAAATCAGTCATCTAGTAATCTGTTCTGTAAGTGACAAAGAATTTGCTTCCACAAGTCCGTCTGCTAAATGTTATCAAGTTCAGCCCATGCCGCATCATTAGCACAGCTTACAAGTGGTTAGAGGCCTTTCTGAGCTTGTTTTCCTGCAGCACCCAAACTTTGCATCCAAGAAGTAGTTGTAGCTCTTCTTTTATAAGGTTAGATTTTCATTATGGATGTAAATGGAGCAACTTTTTTTTTTTTTAACTCTTCATTAATAAACCACAGAAGATGATGACAGGAAAGCAAATGCTATATCACTTTGTTGTCTGTTTGTCCTTATGTAATCACATTCTTGACATATTTCTGTTGACACTGTATGCCAAGAAATCAAGGTTTGAATGATTGCTCCTGTTGCTGTTAAAAATACCTCACAGCATGTATGTGCCCTAGTGCATATTTAACCAAGAGCGTTATATTTTATAACATATACCTATTCTTCCATCTGCGTGCAACACTGAATTACATATTCCTGAATCTTCCACAGTTTTTGAAACATCTCGATCTTTTCTTTCTACAACTATTAGATTTTCCCACAGGCAAGAAAACATATTCTTTCTTCTGGTCCCTGTATCACCATTAATAAAGGAGAAATAAATATTTGTACGTACTATTCATATTCAGGGGTTAGGTGGTAATTTAACACCACCCTTCCCTTCTGCTTCCAAAACAGACAGACTTTTTCCATTTCATGGGAGTTACTGGGCATGATATGTAGTTGTGACTGTGCAAAGTAATTTCACATCACAAGGTGCAAAATAAGTGTAGCTACTTGAAACGGCCATTGACTAGCAACATTAAAAGGCAAGATCTAGAGAGGGTCCTGGCCCCTCATGCATACAGTGATCTTTGCTACTCCCCATAAATTTATTTTGTCCCAGGCATATTGTACAGTGTAAACTACTTAAGTGCTTTGAATATTCTGGGCCATATCTTAAATTGTAACAAGCCAGAGTAGCTCTGCCAAGATCCATCAAACTATACCAACGCACACCAGCTAAGCAGCAAAACTGATTGCAAAATAAAGTAATTGTCACAAAGAGATCTAGTTCCTGCCAAAGAACTTTCAAGCTCTACTTTCATACTTGTTCAGGACACCTATTGTCACCAGAGTAGTGATCTTCTAGTCCCGTTACTCACATTTCATGCTAAGAGAGGCGCAGCTATATACTGCTGACAGTCCTGTACTGACCAGATGAACAGCAATTCTTCATCAGAGAAGCAACAAGTAAGTTCCAGCAAGAAACACTTATGTAGAAAGCATGCTCCAACAGTTGCATAACAGCAATTATCTGGTATGCATGTGTTTTAATATTAAGAAGGTATTCTTTTTATGATAAAGGTCTCCACTGCCTCAGGAAGATACATATTATTACTTGTAAAAACACATATTTGCATATTTATACGGGACAGTGACAACCAGCTCAGTAACTCCACCATTAAGCAATATTGTACTGCCTTTTTGATGAGCTTATTCCAGATTTCATTTTAATAATCACCCATCAGTTACAATTGGTCATTGCTCCCTTTAGATATTTTTACTTGGCGTTTTTCCTGTGTGCATCACAGCAGGAGGCTGAGTTCAGGAAGTCAGTGCTCAGAGTAGGGGCATCACAGAAGCAGGAGATATTCGTTTGTAGGAGGTGTGAATAAGTGGAGGGTTGAAGGCTGGTATCACTGACTCAGAGAAAGGTGCAGAAAAAAATGACAGCAACAGACAGGCAGTCTTACTGCTGCCAAGGGCCCTGAAGATGAGAACAATAAATCTGAGGTTAGAATGAGGTGATTCAGAGAAACAGGTCATAAGTCAAAAGAGAAGGAGGGGAAGGTGACTTCTGTCACTTAGGCTAAAATGCAAGTTGTCACAACAGATCAGCCAGAAGATACATGAGAAGTGTACATATGCTATTGAGGTTGTACGACATATATCTTCCCATGAAGACAGTCCAGACTAGCCAGCCCCTGTGGAGAAGTGTGATCCTCTGCAGCACATGTGTCTTCCTCTACATGTGCGTTCAGATTTACACGTTAACCATGCACCACACCAGAACCAGGTTCCCTCTCCTCAACAAATTCCCTCTCAGCTTGAATGCAGCAGAGACTCATGAGATCAGCTGGCCTTTCCAAGCATCAATCACCTTTCAGAGTCTAAATTAGACCTGGGTATAAGGTGTTGTGGCTTTTTTTGTTTTGTACCTGCATTGTTGTGGGGCTTTTTGTTTTTGTTTTTGTTTTGTCTGTTGTTGTTGTTTTTGTTTTTTTAATGTAGGAAACACCAGTCTCTTCTCTTAGAGAAGGAGGTTGAAATATTCTGGGGAATAATACAGAGCTAGTCAGGAGACATAGATCTCCAGAGTTTCAGAAAACTCTTTAATAGAGAACCTGTCTTGACGTAAAAACAGGAACAAAACTTGTTGGACAGATGGAATTTTTTAAAAAGGCTTCTTTAGCAAAAGACGTGCTTCAAAGCTGTTGCACCAATAATGGATCTGAAAAGATGTCTTCTGTAGTGGTCAAGCTATGCCTTACCCCAGTACCTCAGACAGAGTGAAACCACACACAGTCTGTGGTTGGAAGAGGGGATCATTCAGCTTTTCTTTGAGAGAGTCTCCAAAGATTAACAGAACTGCAATAGAGAGGATGGTCACTCAGCCTGAGTTCCTGGGGGAACACTCAAATATTCAGCAAACCTTACATGCCTCACCAATTCTGCAGTTACCATCATACTGACTCACAGACTCCTCCTGTCCCCACTGTAGCAATAAAAACACTTTCTGCCAGGAAACTGAGTCATCTATCACTTATATCTCAGCTACACAAGGAAGAGAAGGGAGGGAATGAAAGGAAGGAAGTATATATATGCAACTGAAAAGACTCTGGCAGATCTTTTCATAAGGTAAACATTCAGTCTGAGTTCCTTGGTTGTACTGGCAACTCTGAATCCCACCTTGCAAGAACGAGGACAAGTCCCTGGCATGGCAAATCCCACATGGTGGCAGCATCAAAATGGGTCTAGAGAAAGCAAGGACGGTCTGTGAGGAGCCAACAGTGAATTGAGCCCTTAAATGTCTTCATATGACATCAGAGAAGGGTGAGTGGAGAAGAAAGATATGAACAGGTCAGTAGGGAGACAGAAGCTGTCTGGGAAGAGCACAGAGCTCTCTCAGAGCACATCAGGAGGTATCCAATTAGGAAAGGGGGGAGTTAATAGGCACTCTCAATTTGCAAGGTCTTTTACGTGCTCTTCACTCCACCAGCTTATGTCTTCATCAAATGCATTATCCACCCTACTATAGCTAAACAACTCCCATCCTTTTCTTCACCCCTATACTAGCTTTTCTTGCTCTTGCAAAAAGCCCCTTCCCTCCTCCCAGAAGTGTCACCCTCCTCTGCAGCAGCTTCTTCTCAGCCACCTGGAGCTTCTCAAGAGGATGCAGCAAAGGGAGGTGTGCCAAGCTGGGGCCAGGCCTGCAGCTGAGTGGGGCAAAAGGAAAAAGGGAAGACTGGGAAAAGTAAAAGAAATTGAGGTTACAGGATCCCCAAAACAGAAGACCAAAAGACAGGTCTTGTTCTTGTGGTCATGCAAGGAGCAGGAGCAGTCAGGATGAGGATTGCCAGTGTGAGATTTGGCATCCTCACTGGCACAGCAGTAGCAGAAGCAACAGAATCAGGATATGGGTATTACATGATGTAATTCTTACCCCACTCTTAAAATGACAAACAATACTGCAAGAAAGGCATGCTTTTTTTCTAATTTTAACATGGTGGTTGTAACAACCACAAACACTGACTATACTCAAGGGTAATCACTAAAACACATTAAAAATAAAAATAAATAAATAAAGCCAGTAGTCACCTGTTTGCCAGAAAACTGTAGATGCTCTTGTAACATAAGGTGCTCCTCTCCATTCAGTCTTGCACTCTCCACTGTATACGTTGTGGCCCAATACAAATAGCCATTCACTGAATCCACCACTAGATCCTTCACTACATATACAACACGAGCCACAACATCCATATGGTCTCCTAGCAGTGATTTTCTGTAGATCTAGGGACAAAAGAATTGCTTTTAGCATCACACCTACATTATCAGCCATGATCAATTCAGTGACTTTCCGACAGCCATTTATTACAAGCTTATGCAAACCTAAGGCTTCAAAGTCTAAGCTTTTGCATTCAAAGTGCAAGAAGAGCAAGGCAAAATCATTAGTTAATGTTTGCCAGAAATTAACAAAAGAAAAAGCTGAAATATTTATACCCCTTGGCTTTCTGAGTTTCAGCAGCCTTCTGTCTGACAGAGTTTCTCTCCCGCTTCTTATTCACTATTCACGAGTGTAAATGAGGGTGCAACACAGTGTGAAATCTGGCCTTCTAGCTCCAGTTTTTAAAACAGCTTCTGACTTTGCACTTAGAAGAAATGAAAGGCATAATTTGACAGCACTGCATAAATTAGCACTGCAATTTTGAAGTCAGTTACCTTTTAAATAATTCACATGTCAATGTTCCTGATATGAGAGTGTACAAAGTGCAATTGTAATTATTTTTTAACTGCAGTGTTCTGCAAAATATCACAGTACAGAAGCCTAACTTGAAAATTTTTGTGTAAACAAATCATGCCAAATTTGCTACATATACACCATTTAAAATAAAGTCCATCCTTCCTAGATGGGATGGACTTGGCAGCCTCCTTTTTCGCTGTCTTCACTCTTCTTTACAATGCTGAATCCCACAAAACTGTTGATAGCATATTTGATTTACTAATTTTGCACCAACAATTCAGTATCCTCCATTAGTCAATATTTGTGAACATTTTACCCCAAACTTTTTTATAACTCTGGAAAATCACATAACAAAGGCCTCTTTACTGCATATTACAATAGCAAATACATCTCTGATTGCCAGAAGTAAATATTGTCTACCCAAATATTGTTCTACAATTTTCATATTGACTTCAATTTTTTATTTTTATTTTTTAAAGTGCAACTCTACCCTACCGTATTTGCTTTGCCAGCCCAATACAAGCATTGTCCCAGCCAATCAAAGGCCAACATTCTTGCATTTTTGATGTCAGGTACATAAACATTCTCAGTGGTACCCTCTTTCTTATTCATCGACCAGGTCTGAACTTTCCCCATGGAATTACTCCAATACAGGGTGTCATTATACCAGTCGAGGTCTTGAAGGAAAAAGGGAAGATGTTTAGTGTTTCACAAGCACATGAAATATATATATATATATACAGATAGGTAAAACGAAACCGGATACTCTACATTTTAAAAATGAATACAAATGAACAGTTAGGCTTAGTCAACATGAAGATAAGTACTTTCTTGTAGAAATCACAAATTTGTACATATATCATGGTGATGATTATAGAAGTATGACATCTATCAGGATGCTGGAGGCACGACCATTTGGTTCAGAGAGTTGATTTCAGCTCTGCTGTAACCATGATGACATCAGTAGAGTTTCACTGAGGACTAATTTGACCCACAAAGCAGAAGAAAGAGGATGGACTCAATGGCTTGGCTCCAGTGAAGCTGTTTCGCTGCACGTTCAAGTCTGGACTGCTGCAATGAAAACTCTTGCCTTTCAGTTCTGTTGATGAGATTTATGAAGACCTTGTAACACTGGTGTGCACCAGCACCCAGTTTGGATAGTATTTACCTGAAATATTTGTAATATCAGGATGGAGGAATTCCCCTGGCCCGTAGCTATCCAGCCGCTGCTTCCAGAGCCCTTCCGCCCCTACTGCCAATATGTATGGTTCTTCTTCAGCTTGTAAAGAAATAAAACTGAGGCTGTACATACTAATAAACAATTATGTATATTTGTAATTTAGTCATTTTAGATGGGGTTCCTATTTCCGGAAAGTTACAGAAGTACACAGTTAAAATTGTCTTGCCCTATGGAATAATGGACAAAGAAGGCAGGCATGAAAATACAAAAATTTGAGAAAGTCAGAAATTCAGGGCATGTTTAGACCCAGAACAGCAAGATAATCTGAAACCCTATTAGATACCTAACCACTACTGCAAGTTTGGATGCTTCTGACTGAAATCAAGCAAAAATCATCCTAGATTTCAAGTGCCAGTCCACTCCCTAAAGTTGAAATATTTTTCCACTCAGACACAGGTTTTTAGGGGGTGAACTAGGTTTCAAAATACATTCCAGAAATACACTAATCTCAGACATTATACACACATCCATTTCCCTCTTTAACTGCACTAAACCCAAGAGTTCTCAGCTTTTAGTGAGCCTACACTTTCCCATAAGCTGTGACTAATACCTAAAAAACTGCTCAAACTACTTTATTACGGAAAGTGTTTTACAGAGGACAGAGCACCCCTCATATAACTGTTTTTGTCTTTCTTCCATGTATCAAGAAGCATGTTCAACAGTATATTTGCATTAGAAAATACATACTTATATATAAATAAATAGCAATGATAAATACATACTATATAATCCTGTTGCAGTTTGAGAATCTTGCTACTTTAACCAAATGTGAATTTAATTATCTTATAATTTTTAACGTCTTCAAGATGGACCCTTTTTGTGCCCCTCATTTTTCAGTCTTTGCCCAAAGCCAGGGCCTCATCAGGTGAAAAGACGTACACATAACTCATTCTTCATTCCTTCTGAGTAACAATGAAATTCTCACCTTCTTCAAATGTCATGCCTCTAAATGGCTCTGACCATGGTCCTTCACCAGCAGGAGACACAGCTCTGACTGACATCTCATACTCTGTGAAGCTGACCAGATCCTTCAAGGTAAACCTGGTGTCAGTAATGTTTGAGACAATCCATTCCTCCTCAGAAGGACTTTGAGACGACACTTTCACATCATAGGTCCAGTTCTGCCAAGCAGACCGACCTGTGAGATGCAAACAATCATGTTTACATTTACATCACAGAGATACGCATTCTCTGAAAAAACTGTAAGTTGGAGACTCATTTCAAAAGTGCCAGTGTCAGAGGAATTAGGAAACAAATAAATTGAAAATTTATATTCTCCGCTCTGTGACAAAAAGTAGTGGCTCAATTCCCCATGAAGAATGAAGTTGGAAGAATGAAAATTTTCCCAAACATGTAGTTTTCAGGTGTTAACCAGGAACCAGAACAGCTGATCTAAAGTGGTCAAAGCAATATTCCATAATATATTACCTCACACAAAAAAACCCTGAAAATTCTGTGGGGAGTTGGCCAGGGGTGGGAATTTCTGCTTGGTAGACTAGGCATTGGCCAGTGAGTAGTGAGCAATTGCACTGTGCATCACTTGTTTTGTGTGTGTGTGTATATATATGTATTATTGTTACTATTTTTTCATCTTCTTCTTATGTCTTAATAAATAGTTTTTATCTCAACCCACAAGTTCTAGTTTGTTGTTTATTTCCCAGTTCTCCATCCCACTGGGTGTGGGAGAGTGAGACAACAGCTGTGCAGTGCTGAGCTTCCTGCCAGATTAAACCATAGCACTGTTTAAATACACATGAGCAGAGGATAGAGACCATAGCACTGATTAAAGCCACTGCATCACAGGCATGCATTTCCTGTGTGATATCATCAACTAACATTACTGCCACTCTATATCATACTTAGTATACAGCCTTGCTTAAAAACCCTTGCAAGCGAAAGGACAGTTATTCACCAATATAACATTTTATTAATTTATGCAGAGAGTTGTTATTTTATTGTCAAATGTTGAGTTAAATTCTTCAAACTGAGGTAAATCCACACTTACTGGCTTTTGAAATCACTAAAGCCCAACATCAAAACCAGGAAAACCAGGAAGTTTGTTCCTCTAGAAAGAAAAGGATTGGACTTCCAGGAAATAACAGCTGAACTTACTGGTTCCAATAGCGTGTTCAGGTGGACTCCAGCTGATCACAGCTTGATCCAATCCAAATAGCACTGTTACAAGCCGAGGAAGAGTTGGTAAAGGAAAAGGCTGAGTTGATGCTGCATAGAAAAGCAAATTGCCAAAGCCAAAATATTCTGGATATTCCAAACTGCAATCTACAACATACTCGTTGAAGCTAGAACTTCCCACTTGCGAGATCTCCTCATGGAAAACTGCCCAGCCATCTGTGACAGTAAATATGTTATCCTCATAAACAAAGCTCTCCATGTCATCAAGTGGCACGTGTGATCGCAGAGTGTGAAATTCTGAACCATCAAGAAAACCCGACACAAAGGCCTGTTCTGTTTTGTTGAAGAAAATAAGTCTCTTAGACTGGAAGTTGATCAAGAAGTCTCTCAAAGTGTGGGATTTCACAACTAGTGAAGCTGCTGAGGCAGTGTCAGGAAGGAGTGGAAGGTTTGCTCTATATATACCATCCTCCAGAAGACAGAAAATATACCTGGCCATGGAGCAAAACAGATCCAAATAACTACAGTGCAAGAGCTCTGAGATGAGCCACACATACTTAAACAGCTTAGCGATGTGTCTCTCTCCACACAGACAATAGGAAAATACTTTCGGTGCTATATACATACATATATACATTCTGGGAGAACTAAGCACATCATTTTTTACTTTCTGGGAATCTGGCTGACAGACTACTAGAGAATATTCTTCCTCAATACCTCAAGTATTAATCATGGACATTTAAGACAGAGAGCTTTGTATTTGTAAATGCATCGAACTTCTAAAAACGAATTTTCTACATGGTTTCCCCTTTTCCCCATAGACTGGGGGACACACTTAATCTCTTCTAACAACTAACACTTCATTGCTTGTGAAGAAAATGCAGAAACAATACTGCATAGTGTCACTCTTGTTCCAAAAGCTTTCTAGTTTGCTATTTGTTGTAATTGCACTTTTGTTTAGGTAATGGAAGAGTTTGAAACAGGAACCAGATGACTAACGAACTGAAGAAAATTAGAGGAGTTTTATAGCACCGTTGACACCAAAGGTCTCAAAGGAGGACACTTACCCATTATAGGGATCAGCTACAATCTTCCTAGGAGATGTCACATAAAGAGGAGTGATGTCTTCAGCTGCTGTGCAGTTCTCTAACTGACAGACGTGTATCTGGGGAATGAGAAGAGAAACTGGAGATGTGTAGGGCATTTGCTAATTGAGCAAACAAGCTGACGAGATTCTTTCAGGTGAACCCAACAACAAAACACCACAAGCCTAGGTCGTTCTGAGCTTCTGTGTTGTCAGCCACCAAGAATATTTACTGCTCATTCTAACAGGCACAAAAGCACCCATGACAGCTTACTTTGAAAGCTGTCTGTCAGTCATCTTCCCAGAAGGAAAAGCTTGAGTCTGGAGTACTAGAAAACTATGTTTTGAAGATGATCTAGTAGGGAAGGGAAGACAGGGAAGGAAGTGTTTTTCCAATCCTAGGAGCAGGACTTCTGTAACAGGGACTTCTCTAAACTGCAGCAACTTCAGAAAGCTCTGCTTTCAATCTGTTTGCAGCTGCATTTGTAACATTGTCTCACTATTGCTCTTCCAGCTCCCCTCTCCATGAGCAGAAAGTGAAAGATTAGACAAACAAATAAATAAATAAATACCCCACTGACCACTTAGGGCAGCTTTCTAGTCCTTAGTGCATTGGAGAAACACAAAGGTACATGTAAAGTCTGGCCATTAATATAACTGATGCTTTATAAGTAGGGAATCAGGAGCACGGCTGCTACCTATGCTTATACTTCAGATAGAAGCAGTTGCACCCTCAGCTGTCATCAGTAGTATGAAATACTTCCTCTCTTGAACTTCTTTTGCTATCTGTGAAGAGTATTCTAATCTCTGAGCAGTTATCACACGCCGCCTTCCTGAGGAAGAGTGTGAACTGAACAAGGTAGATGGAGAAACAAGTAACAGGAGCAAAGTCATTCATTTTGGGCACAAGCTGGGTATGAAGTCAGTCTCAAAAATAAAGCAGTTGAAATGAAAGCTTTTTCTGTGCTGAGGAGAAAAATTAGAGTCAGAGTTCTCTGTAGCCTTCTTGCTTTAAATATGACCTGATTCCTGTTTTTCTTTTCTTTTCTTGGGCTGAAGTTTAGAATATATTTCTATAATTATATTTTGTGCATGATACTTATAAATCAGAATTTCTCATTTAAAATAAGTTATAGGATTTATTTCCATGAAATAAGAAATTAATGATGCCCCAGAGCATTACCTTTTCATTCATGACAAAGTATATCCTCTGGTAAAGCCAATCTACTGAGATTGATGTAATGTTGCCCCAGCCAGTATAAAAGAGTGTTAGGTCAGATATATCAGATATATCCACAACTCCTTTCACCCAGATGGAATTCCCCTCAGAAAAATAGACAACTTGCTGATAAACATTCACAGAAATTCCTAAAAGTAAAAAGACATGCATATACAAATAATGTAAGAAATATGTCTCAATTTTTCAGTTATTTTTTCTTATCTGTATTTAAAAAATAAGTACTTTTCAATCTCAGCCCAGCCATTGGAGAAAAGTTAGCTTTTTCTTTCCTCCACTCCTAGCCTTTGTTCAGACAAGGAAACATTCCCCTCTGCTTTGTAAGTGACATTATTATGAGAAATTGCCCTTCAGAAAGGTAATTCAGACAAGAAGAGAATATACAAAATGCAAACCGACTGGCACTGATTCCTCCTCTATAAGGCAAAGAGATGTAGTTTGTATCTGCTCACAAAGCACCATACACTCTAATATAAGTTAAACGTTATCTGTTCCAGCTCGGTACTATCAAAGAGTATTTAGTCTGGGGAAACATGCATGCTCTGGCGTCTTTGTGACTCTGTGAACTGCAGAAAATAAACTCAAATTTCCACACTGTCTCCAAGGACCACATACACACCGATGTAGATAAGAGACATTACAGTGGCAAGTAATTTGAGATAACATGGTAGTCTGGTGACTTAGCTACTTAAATGCCTTGTTACAGAGCTCTGTGCCCCAGGATTATTGATGCTCTAGGTTCAGCCAGTATCCTTTGCCAATTTGTATTAATTCTTCAGTTTGAACCACTTTAGTTCCTCATATTCTTGTTTAGAAAACACAGTCATGAATCATAGGAAAACACCTGCTTTGGTTTCATCTTCCTTCAATTTATATACCTACTGTAAAAGTCCAGCTCTGAACTAGTTGCCTAGATTGAATGGAGAGGTAGCACTGGGGAAAACAATTTATCTGATCCTAAAGTGTATCACTTTAAATAGATCAAATCACGTCTTGAAAGATCCTATTTCTCACCACTGACTACAAAGGAAAGATAATACTCTCTCAGGCTGGGTTAGGTTCGTTCTGCCCTTGGTGAACACAGGTATAAGTTACACTTGAGAAAGGAAAAGAGATCCTGATGATATTTTACCTGTAATGTTGTGGTGTATTATACCATTTTGCAGACAGTGGGCTGCTTCAAGGAAATGTTCCATGTATCTTTTCCTTAAAGACTGGTTTCTGGATAGGAAGAGCCATTTTGCTTTTTCCTTAACTAACAAAAGGAGAAATTTGGAATTAAGACAGAAAACTACAGCACAGAGTAATGTTGTTAACTCAGACACATTATTAACAGACATGCATATGCATATGCACATACATATATATGCACACATATATATTCTTATGTTAGCAATGATTGACTAAAACTTTGAGTGTTGAAAGGGGATAGAATTATTCACCATTACACCAACACTTTCTGACTGCTTGTGTAGGATGTGAGTGCATCACCTGAATTTCACCACATTGGTTTCTATAGCAGTTGTATTCCTAGTGAAAGAACTCTGGGGCAAAGGAAGCTCTGATGATTTCCAAGGAAATGAAGGCACTAAGGCATCCACACTGCCCTGAAATCCAATGGAAATGGGATAATTATATCATCACCACCACCACCAGACTTCTTTGAAAGCTGTATAATATCATCTCACATAGCTGGGAAAGAGCAAAGCAAGTATGTTTATTTCATGTAATCTGTTAGGCTGATTTTCTTCAAGGAAAAAATAATTTTCACAAGTAAAGAATGATAATGGGACAAAATTGTCTTCTTCAAAGGAGATTACACATATATATATGATACATATGCAATATATCATACATATTATTTTGTGTATATATATATAAAGGTAAAGAAAAAGAGTTTTGGTCACATAAACTGACTTCTTGCTTATACAGGCTGAAGTATCCTACTTTGGAGATAAAAATCTCTGCAGCAAAGCTGTACCTTCTGTCTGGGCTATGTATAGCTCTGGAAAATACAGCTAACCTTGCTTCTAAATCTCAGGTCCCTGAAAGTTAAACGCATCCCCTGCTCAGCTGATTTACAAGGTAGTTGCCTTCATTTTAAGAAGTAGTACATAATTTAAAACCTGGATTTGGTTAATTTCAGTTTCCCAACAAACCTTTCCTTATCTTTATCCTTCCAGTTTCAAAAACCTTCCTGCTATGAGGTACCATTTCCTATATGGTTATCACAACACCGTGACCAAGCGCTGTCTTAATCCATTCCTGGATAATCTGAACAGATTGAGTTCTATGCATGTCTCACATGATGCAGACACTATGAGTCATTTTGGTGATAGTCTCACTAGCAGAATAGAATAGTTCAGTTGAAAGGGACCTACAAAGACCATCAACTTCAACTGCCTGATCCTTTCAGGGCTAGCCAAAAGCTGAAGCCTGTTACTGAGGGCATTGTCCAAACACATTTTAAACATTGACAGACACGATGCTTGCTAGAGTTTGGTTAAGAATTTCCAAGTATTTGACAACTGGATTTCTTCAGAAAGTGAAGAGTCTTATGTTGTTGGTGGTTTTTTGTTTTCTTTTGTTTTGTTTTGTTTCTGAAGATGCATTTTCATAGCACTGATTTTTTTCTTATTTGTGATTTGTCTGAACACAAACTTTCCTTTGGCAAAAACTTTTTTTTCTTTGACTGATACCTACAGAGTATCATTACTTTTATTACTAATAAGTGAATACAGAAAAAATAAATACTGCAATACAGCAATAAAAGCAACAAAAATATTTGATTTCACATTCTTTGCATCTTTTGATAAGAGAGTATATATGATATATTAAATGTTATTAAATACATGTTTGTTTGACGAGCACTGAGATTTAATATAGAAAATGAAAATATATCTCCTCAGTCACTGCCTCAGACCACTGATGTATTTTTCATCTGTAATATAATTCAATTTGTATGACCCTACCATCATCTCAGGTTATAACTGGGCTGTGTAGTACAGTAATGCCTACAGCCAAAGAACAGGGCTGTCTCTGATGTACTGCTGCTTCCTCAGTGTACAACTCCTTGTCATGCATTATTTACAGTCTAAGTATTGTTCTCTTCTACTGGGGACACAACAACCCAGGAAATGTGATTTTATCCCCAGGAACAGATGGTGATAAGGACTCAGCTACACCTGTACCTTTGGATTCCGGTGTTGTGATGTTGGCTTCTGCAGGGGGTCCAGCTCCAGCCTCATTAACAGCTACAATACTGAACCTTTGGTGAATCAAAGAGACAGGTTTTGGTTTGGGGGTTTCTTTTGAGAGATTGCTTGAGAAACATTTTTTCAAGCAGAGCAGCTGTAACAGAAGTGCTTTCCTTTTGGAAAAGATCCACTTACATAAAATACACTTGGAAATCTATAAGAAAAATATAACCAATCAGAATCTGATTTTCCCAGATTTGAAAGGTGGAGCAACAATAGTATTTTCTAAGCGTAAAATTCAAACAAGGTATTAGGCTCAGAAGAGTAACTCAATTTCATTTCTAAGGAAGGCCTGTATTTACCAGTGCAAGCAGAATGCAGGCTCTTGTATTTAACAAAAATGGAGGAAACTTTCCAGATGTTTAAAGAAACAGAGAGGGCTTTTCTACCATTTCCTGAATACACTGAAAACATGCTATGCAGACTAAAACAAACAAACAAAAAAAAAAAGCAATAAAATAAACAACTAAGAAAATGCAGCCTATTGCCCTATATCAAACTTTTTTTCCTTTCTCTATACCTGACTTCCATATAACTATAAGAAAGATAAGTAGCCTATCCATCTGGAATGACTCCATTATCTGAACCTTTGCTTCTGGCAAGAGACTAAGTAAACAGCACTACTGTCCAGATATGGCATTTAGACACACCCTGTTATACCTGAGCAAGATGTGGTATAGCACTCTTGGCTATGCTAATTATCTTTTCTTTTGTACCTGTAAGTGCTGTTCGGGAAAGTAGAGTAGAACTGAAAGCTGTGCCCTCTTGATGCTCTCAATAGTTCATGATTCTCACTGGTCAGGACCAAGTTGTATCCAACAATCAATCCATTGGGAAAAAGTGGTGGAGACCAACTAACTTCAACAGTGTTTGGACTCGAACTCTGAATATCTTTAATGATGGGAGCTGTAGTAGGAACTGTAAAAGACAGAAATAATTTATTCTGGGATGGTATTTAAGACATCAATTTTTTTTCATTTTTCACATACTTTTTTTAGATTTTATATCTGTTAGTACTGTCTTTAGTCACATTTATTAGTATAAATTAATTAATACATACTACATAAGCTGTTGAGAAATCAGATATTAGGACCAGGACTAATGGATCATGAATAAAAGCTGGCCTCACTGCACACTGCTGATGACAAGTAATTTCTTATTTTGTGTGTATAACCTTTCATCTCTTCTTTCCCATATCTCAATCTGCTCTGTGTGACAGCGGACAGAAAAGCAAGTGTGCCCTGTGAGATGTTGTCCTCTAAATTGTGCCTCTTCGGTGTTGTACCCATATCACATTTTCACTGAAGGCCATTTGTCATCTATACAGTTCTCTTGTTGTAAAAAGAAAAAGAGGAAGCAGACCAAGCCTTACAAGGTGGCTTTTGACATCTTGCATAGTTGTGATCTCCACCACAGCATACTTGGGAATCTGCTGAAAGCTAAATCTCAGTTTTCATAGACCTTTCCCTGTCCTTTCTTCTCTCTGTTCAGATGGATTTTTCACAATCCATAAAATAGAAATCTTGAAGTTATACTTCCTTCTACTTTATATATTGAGAGTTCGTTGGTTTTATTATTCTAAACAAGAGATACAAGATGAAAGTGAAGAAAAAAATATATATGACATACAGGGACATGAACAGGTGCTTTAGAGTTAGATCCTGAAGCACTGTTTCAGCATTAAGCTCAGTGAAGCTGGAAAGTAATTTGATATCATGAAAATTATCTTTTTTTTTCTGTGAGATTATATGCACTATACCATGGGATGCCAACTAAAAGTCTATGGCACCTTCCCTGATACTATATTCAAGGGTGTATATATAGCTTTCAGAATGAAAATGTGCATATATCACAAAAGGAAAGGAACTGGTATCTATGCAAGGTTCCTGATAGTTAAAGATTTTTTATCTCAGTTCCGTAAAACACTGATAACGTGCCATGACATCATGTATTGTCTATAAGACAATAACGTACCAGGAAGTTATATTCAAATATTGAAATATTATCTGCTTTCTCATATGAATGATGTCTTAACTAAGGAACATTTCAAATCTAATTTCTATCTCAAAATAGTGGAGTGCAAGGAGATTCCATATTTCTGTTGTAGATATACAGACTTCTCACATATAAGCAAATTAACTGTAATGTTGTAATAAACATTTCAGCAAAAGTTTCTTTTTTAAAAAAAATAATGTCTGGGAAAATGTGTGTATTTTATTCAAAAAGTTCTTGTGCATAAAATTATCCAGTGCGTCCTTACAATTTTGACCCTGTATTTTTCTGTGCACATTTTTAATATTGAAAGCAGGATACAGCTCTGAATCTTGTCATTCAAATAAAAAGATTCTGTAGTATTTTTGTTCAGTCTTCTGCAGTTACCTAGCATAAAACATGCATAAAATTCTTGAGGTTAAGAATCATTTTATTTCTGATAAGAAACAAGAAACAAGGAAACCAAAGTGTTTCTAATGCGGTCCTGAAAGACTGATAGTACATTACCTCCAGAAGCATGGGTCCGGTAACTGGGACTTGATGGAGAATGGAGCTGCAGCTGAGAGGTTATGATCCAAACTACTCGAAACTCATACTCTGTGAAGGCTTGAAGGTCCTTGACTGTATATGAAGTTTCAGATACTACCTATATTGATGCATAAACACACAATTTTCATTATTCCTCCATCTGAAGTTACTACATAGGTTGCTATCTGCTCAAAACTTATTTCAGGATACTGGGCTGCAGTATCCAAAAGTTTAAATGAGAACAAATTCCAGGAGCTATTTGTGGCACAGAATTTGGTCTTTCTTCCTTTCAAAATTTTTTACCTCCTCTTTTATTCAGAACACACAACCAAATCTAAACAATGAACGAATGTGTGGAAGAATGCATGCAATAGTAAAATTGAAGAACAAAGTTAAAAACTAAAATAGTAAGACATTATAGGCACTATATTTTTAAATTTTGATATAATATGTACTATAGATTTAAGATCCAGTGCCTCCTAGATACCCTAAAATATTTATGGTCTGACGTTATTGCTCCCTGTTATTCAACCTATGATTATTTCTAAAGGACTTCCTGCTTAACAAATGGTCATCATGCCTCCTTGTACTAACTTGCCATGCTCTGTTACTTGTTTCAAGAGAGATGATGGCAAGATAACAAGTGTGCAGTTGACGCAAAAGAACGTAATACAAAAATGGCCATACTGAATAAAACAAATATCTACCTACCTAGCCAACTATTTTTTCCCCTCAGGGAAAACAAAAATAGAAAGCTCTCAATTATATTTCTCCAGAATAATCTCAGTCTTGACATGTTTAAAGCTATATCAGTATTTATTTATTGGCAATATCAGTATTCAGTAGAACTACTTTTTTTCTACAGTTTTTTTCTACAGTTATTCCAATCATTTTTTCGAATTCTAGTAGTTTTAACATTTAGTAATTTAACATCCACGTATGTGGATGAACATCTTAATCAGACATGCAGTGATGAAATACCTTCATGCGCTTGTTTTGAACTTGATACCTGCAGTTTTCCATCAAGATTCCTTTGTTGGAGGAAAAGGAATCATTGTTCATTTCTCAGCTTCTCATGCTATGCATGATTCTGGAAACTTTTTTTATGTGCCTAATGTGTTATCAAATGTTTTTCTAAAATAAAGCAAAGAACAAATGATATACATAACCTGTGCCTTACAGGTAGGCTAAGAATCCTAACATGCTTTACTGGTCTTAGCAAATTGCTAGAAAACAATAAAGCAATCACCTAATTCACCAGTAAATTACAACCACATCTGTTCCAAAATCTGGCTATTACTTTCTTTCCTCACATGTTTTTTGGCGTGATTACACTCTATTAATAAACGATCTTCTTTTTTTATCCCAGTGAAGTAGGACTGGATTATAAATCCAAAGAAACCTTGCAAAGTAAAAGGAATTGCCTTTCTTTACCTCTGTGTACCTCCAGTCTCCAGGGAGCTGATGGAACTTCCACTGGATAATATATTTAACCTCAGAGATATTAGCTGGCTTCCAACCCAATGTGATATTGTGGCTTCCAATGGTAGATGCAAATGGTGCTCCAGGCTTGTTCAAATAGTCTGAGGGGAAAATACAAGCTAAGAGTGAGAAAAATCCCTTCATGGCATATTACTTCACACCTGCCAGCAGTGAAGCACAGGAAATAATTTATTTTAAATATTGATGAATAAATCACAAGACATTTTAAACGTAGTTTGATAAGTAAGCCTGAACTGGGCCAAGCTCACTGAAAGCTAAGGTAAGTACAATTCTGCACTTAGGTATATGCATTTGTAGTTACAGGTACGTGGTAAATGTCTGCTGAACAGAAACCTAGAGAAGGTAGACTTCTGTAGAGAGGATTTTCAGGAGGTCTATTTCAACAGCGCTTACCCTAATTAGAGTATTAGCCTAACTATAACCATGTAAATCACAGAAGCTTTTGGCAATGATTTCAACATAGAAGTCAAGTTAAAGATGAGCACTCTACAAAGTACCATCTTAAATAGTTGAGATTGGATTCAGAAAGTCTCAGGTACATGAAAGGAAGGGGAAAAAAAGTGTTATTTCATTTTTGTAAGAAAAATAGAAGAAAATGATTGTTTTCTGATGAAACAAAAACATAGGGTATCTATTTTTTTCCAAAGAAATTGAGACTGCGAAGCAAAGCCGTAATCTGAAAACTTCATTTATCAGAATGTGAATCAGACACAGGACTGCGCTCAGTCTTACTCTGTGCTTCAACACCATATGCATCCTCTGCACGACTACAGCCAAACTTGCAGGAAACTGTCTGTGTGGGAATACAGAACTTACTGGTTAGTTTTGTGGAAATAAATACATTTCAAATACATACAAATCCTGTGGGCATTTTGAACACATAAAAATCTTGTGGAAATAATTACATGGTTTAAAAAAAATAAAGTATCAGAACCACAATCTCATTCCAAAGAGTTTTCTAAAGCCATTCCGTCAATTTCACTGAGCACTGAATTGGGGCTTTCATCCTTACACACTGTGCCTTTGTGGAAAGTGCAAATATGGAGCTGTTTTAAAGCTGGAAACAGAATGCAGTGAAGTTAGGAAATAAGGTTTTTTAACTTGTTAGTGATATGTTTTACATTTTGTATTTCACTCTTTCCTGCTTCATTCATTTTTCATGAATGAAGCATTTTCGTACAGGGAATTTTCAAAGTGGTTGAAATCAATAAGTTGTCAGAGCAGCCCTGGCTAATTCACACTTCCTTGATAGTATTTATGTCCTGGTTTTGGCTGGTATCAAGTTAGTTTTCTTCCTTATGTCTGCTATGGTGCTGTGTTTTGGATTTGGTATGGAAATAATGTTAACACATGATGTTTTAGTTGTTTCTGAGCAGTGTTTACACTAAGCTTCTGGTAGTGCTCTGCCCGTGAGGAGCTGGGGGTGCACAATAAGCTGGGAGGGGATAGAACCAGGACATCATATGCCATCATGCAGAACTACAAAACTGGAAGAGCTAGCTGTGGAGGCAGTCCAGTTCCCAGGGTCTGCCTGGGCCCGTCAGTGTGTGGCGAGAAATTTACATTGTGCATCACTTGTTTTGTATGTTCTTTTATCATCATTATTAATACTATTTTCCCTCCTTGTACTGTCCTAATAAACTATCTGTACCTCAAGTTTTATCCTTTTTCCAATTCTCTCCCACATCCCAGTGAGGAGGTGAGTGAGCATACAGCTGTGTAGCGCTGAGTTGTCTGACAAATTTAACCTCAACAAATTACTACTCCTGCTACAGTCATGTCCACAAAATATAATCATGGCATTACCCTGGAGCAGTGAGTTCATCACACTCACATCTTAAAAATACAAATCTCCTAAGAGGTTTCAATTTAGGTAGGGAATCTAATTGTAGCATTACCAAGCTTTATAGGTAGAGAACTTAAGAAAAAATAGAAACATTTTCCAGATGCATCTCAGTAGATTAAAAATGACTTATAAGGCAGAGCCTCTGGAAAATTCAGAACTTTTGAGAAGTGATGAGTTCCATTTTTCTAGACTGGTATTGTATTTGGACTCATTTGATTCTGAGAGTTTACTTAGCCTATAAATCTTGAAGTTTGTTTCATACAGCAGCCATTTTTCAAGTGATAATTAACCTTTAGATCATTCAGAGGCAATTTCTATGATTCCAGGATATCCACTTCTGGCACCTTACAGGCACTGATAAGGCATGTTATTATAGACAACTCACAATTGCAGCTGAGATGGATATAAAAGCTTGTTCAGTAGTGTATCCCTACATATGCTATCTCACATCTAGGCAGTACGTGCCATATGCAAGCATTTAAAAAGTATTTTAAAAGTTTTCATGTTCAGAAAGCAAAAAATATTTCCAAGTGAATTATCTTGATTATTAGCAGGCAAAGGTCTGGGTAATAGCAGACTTTAGTTATCAGCTGTAAGTTGCAGCTTTACAACCAAGTACTGCCCAGTTTACAGGGGATCGTGCCATCAGTTTTACAAGTTGATTCGTAGTGCTTTCAACTTCACTTATCACAGACATTTTCAACCATTTGCATTTTGTATCATTTTCCTTTCTTCTACTGATCCCTGTCAGCACCATAAATCCAATTTTTGCTTGATGTAAGAGGATTACTGAAGCTTCAGCTCTTAGAAATTTTGAGGGAAATTTGCCATCTGCTCTGACTGAAAACAAGAATTTATTCTCTACCTATAGCAACTGCCCCTTCTTTGCATATTACCACTGAATTCAGTGCCATTTCTCTGTGCCTAGGTGAGAGGTAATATTCAACAGGAGTAATACTGCAATTAGTAATGCCAACTGGACTTCAGTCTTGGGGTGTAGTCACTTAACAGAGCTGAGTCTATGCCAAAGGAGAAGTCCCGCTCTTATCCCTCCTCCTTTCCCACAGACTGCAGTGGTCTGATCCCCTGCATGCAGTACATGGTGTTCGCCTCACTACATGAGGAGTCAAATCAGCCAGCTGATCCAGCAGAAAGATAATCTCGAAAAACCCTTGCAGTTTGTGAATTTAACTGGCATATTGTGTGGCCAGACAAGCAAAAGCTTACAAATAAACAAGCCAAAAACACCCCACACTGATGCTGTGTTTCTACAGAAGTAAGTTGGTTACTTATTGGACGGTTCCTGTGCTCCAAAACCATCTTATTTGTAAACTACTTGGCTTTTTTTTTTTTTTTTTTGCAGTTTCACAGATTAAAAAAGCACACTACTATCCTCCAAAAAATCGGTCCTTCCAATTACATTTCCAGCCTTCCAGCAGGTTTATTCTCCAGCTCCTTCACTTCCTGCTTGCCTCCATCTGGATACAGCAACTGGCCTCAACAGTCCCAACTGCAGTCCTGCCATCATCAGTATCACATCCCATGCTCTAAAGAACACATTCTTGAATTACATTTTATTTAATTAATGTCCTCTATCCAGTCAGGAATGTATTTTGCCCATTCTTTCTTGTTTAGCCTCCCCTTCTCTCCAAGCTGGTGTCATTCAGGCTTTAGTGAGCATTCTTATGGGTTCATCCTTGATAGTATCAATGAAAAACCGAATAGAACAGAACTCCTGGGAGAGCCTAAAAAATAGCTTAAATAGGTCTGTATCGTGTCTCATGCTGGTGGGATCAGACAGCTTTCCTTAAAGCAATATTCCTTGTTACAGAGCAGCCTTCAATGCAAACCTGTCCTTAGCAAATACGCTGGAAAGAAGGATTGTATATTCAAATACATAACTCATTCTTCAGCTGTAGGAGACACAGAACAATTAGAACTGGATTGATAGATATGTTTGTGTATTTAGATTATATTTTTTAGAAATGTATGAACATCGTAGGAGCTGAAATTATGATTATTTTAAGTTTGTGTCAATTTGATAGCATTTAACTTACCTCACATTCTCTGGTGTATGTCTTGTTCTGACAAGAAACAAATAAGTGAAACAAGAAGCAAATAAGTGAAATGTAGGGTTAGCATAAGTATAATCACAGAGTATTTTTGACAGGTACCAATTAATCAGAAATTTCTTATGGTGAAAGTACACTACAAAGTCTTAGTTTTGGTGAGTAATGAAAAAGGAAAAGCCATACACGAAAAAAAACCCGCAAAATAGGGAAGACGTTCTACTTTCACATCTGCTTTTAACAATGAGATAGGCCCCAGCAAAGTAAAATCTTTAAAAGTGCTAATTCTTCCTCAGTGCTTAAAAACCTGGGTAAGTGGTTGAGCTTGATGAATTATAAAGCATTCCAAATTTTTGACAAACACAATTTAAACTTTTCACGTTACAGGTAATTCCTATGCCAAGAATTATTACTGATCCTATTGGGTCTCTTCCAACTTGCAATATTCTGTGATTTGTTTCCAAATAGAGAAATTATAAATGCACTGAAAAAAATATAGACTTTACATCTTTTTTTAGAAATGCTGCTCTGATTAGGTTTTCCACATCTGACATTATCTGTATTTGATAAGCAGGAGACAAGTGTTATAGAACCAATGGTAAGGCAATACTCACACATTTCAGTGGGCAACTGACTTGCACTGTTGCATTCCAAAACTGACATCCTTGTGTGCACTGCAAAGATAGATGGTGGCTTAAAAAGGACTTTGAAGTCACATTTTTAAAGAGAAGGAAAACTCCAGTGCTAAAGAGGAAAATGACTCAGAGCAACTTGTTCATGGGGAAGAAGTAACAGATAAGCATTACGCAACACATCCAAGCACAGTGGACTGACACTCAATAAAAGCCTCCTGCTCTCCAGCAGGAAAGGCATAGTCTTTAAAATGATATGTTTTCAAAGGTGCAATAAATAGCATGTGATTTGAACTTGACTTTGGACTTGTTTATTCTCTCCCATCTACCTCTTAATAATTGTGTGCATTTTTCTTTTTAAAGGGAAGATGGAAGGGAATGACTTTAGAAGCAGGAGCCTCTGACATCATGTACTACAAAGCCTCATGAAAAAAAAATAGCAAGACTTGATAACAATGAGCAAATAGTCAAGTCAACTGTGCTATGTACTGTCATGACAACACAGCCTTTTATGGTCCCAGTATCATAAAAGATCCAGCCTTGCTAGATACCAGGTGCTGAGAGGCTGCTTCCCACTAATCTCTGTAGAAAATATTGATGACTGAATTCTCCATAGCTCTTCTAAGAATATATATATAACTACCAGCTTGACTTGTGTTTGAAGTTGGAAGTAGAATATTGGATTACAAGAATGCTGCTACAGAAAGTTCATGTTAAGCTAAAGAGTCTCCTGATATCAGTACAAATCTTTGAACTCACACAGAACTCTAAATTTTAAACAATTGTTTTAGGTTTTCTCCCATTAAACCACTGAGAAAACAAAATAAGCAAAATTGAACTATACAAAACAAGCTGGTTTAAAGTTTTTAATGATTTACATTTTGGGAATAACACTGGTTTTGCTCCATTTTCTGAAGAATTACTGGTTATGAATCACTGTGATTATGAATTTTGTAGACAAAATCCAGACATACAGAGTCAGGCTCTATACACAGAGTTTTCTTTGAGCAAAAAAACTGATAGTTGCCTCTTTAATCTAAGTACACATCTTGTTTACATCTGGTCTTGGACAATATAGCCATTGTACTCATGTTATTCAAATAGCAGTAATGCAAACTGTCAGTAATTAACAAAGCAAACCATTACTCACTGCCACACTGATGTCACTAACATTGCAAAGGTTAGCAATTCCAAGTTCTCCCTCCTGCAAGAGGAAAAAATACACACATTTTTACAGAGTCAAAATGTCCCGTCCCATCCCCCCAATATTTTATCAAATTAAAACATCTGTTTCTTGTAAAACAAAATTTATTTGACTCATGTTTAGTCACATGAATAAATGTATTGCTGACACACAGGTAGCTTCCCACTTGAGACCAATTTCAGAGCACTGCAAGAAGGAAGATTTGGCAGAATCAAATAGTGCAAATTTGTTATCTCAGGTAGGAATTTGGCCCTCATCCCCTCATTCTGGTTCACTGAGTCAATAACAAATGCTTCATAAGTAAATAGGGCATAAATGACAAAGCCAAGTGTCTTTGACCTCTGGAGAGCAGAAAGACCTTCCTTCAAGCTAATTGCCTTTTGTCTGGCCTCCTTTTGACAGACTTTGTGCAGCCAAATGGTGACCAGCCTTCCTCTTTGGCCAGAAGTACTTCCCAGCTTATTTTTCCACATCACTCCAAGTGTGTAAAACCAGTCACCTCTTGTGAAGTACAAATGATTTGGGGGTGTATCTAAGACCCTTTGAAAAGCTGAATGCTAGGTCTTAAGTTTGGTCCTGTGAGCAAGTAAGATAATTCTTAACAAAACAACCCTCAGGAAGAGATTTTCAGCATGCTGGGACACAGATAACATGACAGCAAGTAGAACCCCAGACCCACGCAAAGCTGTCACAAAGTAAATGTGATCACAACAAGTAGACTGAAGAAGAAAAATAAGATTTACAGCTCGTAGACTCATCTGAATCCCTAACACAATATATTCACCGAACATGAATGCGATTTTCCTGTCTTTCAAAGCTGATAGGAAGAGCAACTCATTTCTTATTCTGAATTAATTTAAGCTTATACCAAAGGATCCCCATTAAAGTTATCATTGCACACTAGGCTTCCATCGGGGGAAATAATTAACTCTTTCACTGGTGCTAGAGTTAAGAAATACTTCTAAAGGAACCATCAGACAAATGTATGAAACGAAATGGAGCAGGTGATAGCCTCCTGCAGTAGGTTTACACAGCCAATTAGCCCAGAGGCACAAAATGTACTTTTTACAGAGCAGAGGTACATGGTCTTCTAAACACATCAATGTTTCAAGCAAATAGAAACAAGTAGCTAACGCCTGAGAGCCTGAGGTAGAATTATTGTTTGGATTTGTGAGCTTATCTTTGTTGTGCATCAGTAGAAGGAAAAATACTAAATTCCCCTTGACTCAAAGGAGTACTAAGAAAGGATCTAGCCACTTGCTTTACTTCTTAAAGATATACCTATTATTTAAGAGATTTAAAAAAGAAACTGAAACAAATTCAGGATAATTGTGGAAGCAGCTGGGTATTTACAGTTTTCTAGGATTACATAAGAAAAATCACGGACTAGACAGAAACCATTAAGTAAACTGAATAAACTGAATGAAAAAAAATCTCTCTCCTCCACACTTCAGGGTCTTTGGAATTTACAGTAATCTTGGGATCTGCTGAAACAAAAGCATAAAATGAAAACTCATGCAATCTGGCTAATGGGATATTTTCTTTACCAGGTTTTACAAGTTCAATTGTAAAATATTAGTTCTCATACTCTGCTTTTACCCAAATATACAATTAAAGAATTAAAAACTTGATAGGTAACCGAAAATTCTTATAGTGCTAAAAACCAGATGTGTTTGAAAAGATTAAGTACAGTTTTTCAGAACTTACCAGGTTACTTGTACATAGGTCTTGACAATTTTTTGAGAAAGAACAATATGCAGCAGAAATCCAAATGAAGTAAAAAGTACCAAGTCTGTTCAGCAGCAGGCAAGCGTTCCTCATAACTTGAGAAATTTCATCTGGCAGTCTGATTCCTTCTTTGACTTGGCCATACAAACTCCTTCAAGTCTAGGTGACAGAGACACAACTGTGAAATTTCTAATTTACTATTTATTCAATATTTTTAATTCTTTGTTTACAATCCATTCCTTATACGACCTTTCTGCTTCCTGGAGCGGTTGCCTTGAAATTGCACAACATCTATTTCACAGTTTCTTATTAAACCACTGAAACAAAAGGGGTGACCAATGAAAGTCAGCGTATCTCCTTACATAAATATCATTAACGTCAAGAGGAAACTAAGCACAATGCTTTCAGTCAGGTGCTGCAAACAACACGGAAATGGAAAGATGGACAAAAGTGCCCTAATCTTAACTTCTACCTACTGCTATGTATTTTCAAATGCCTACAACTAAGTGCGTTTGTTCATGATTATGAGTAACTTTGTTAGAACACCACAGGTCATGTCAGTCAGTATAAAAATATTAATTAATTCTGTTCAATATATTTATGCCTGTATTATGGAAAAAAAAAGAAGTGGATAGATAAATCATATATCTGATTCAGAGAGAGGTAAAGTGTCCTACATCAAGTTGGACACCAGTATTAAAGAAGTCAGCGGGAATTCAGGCTTGAGATACTTGCATCTTCCAGCCTGTGCACATCTCTACTGTACTAGCAGAGCTATCCACAAAGTAACTGTGCACTGGAATAAGAAATCAATCCAGCTTATGTATTTGTATGTATAAATAGATGCTATGTTATTTCTGTACGTGTGTTTGGTGTGGTTGTGTGTGCATGTATACAAAGCACAAAAGTAACATAGCATTTTAAAGATCAGTTTGAACTGTCACATCCCATCGATGTGATTATCCCCTCATACTCAAATGCTTCTCCACCTTCCCACACCCATTTGCCAAGCAAATGTTCATGCATTCATGCAATGAACTAGGCTGAGAATCTGGTTAACACTAACCCAGCAACAACAGAAACAAATTGGTTAACATTAACCCAAAGTTGCTGTCTCTGAGTCGGGTCACAGCACAGTTCCGTGTGCTGCTGTGCTCAAGTGCGGTGGGTGAAAGGAGCCAACAGCACTGAGGCAGGAGTAAGGGATAATCCAGGCTGGAGGGATCTGAGGGATATTGCCAAGCACATGGCCTGGGGAAGAAAGGGCTTCGTGGAAGAGGATCCTTCCTTTTCTTCCATTTGCCCTGGAAAGCCCTGAGGGGCTTTCTCAATGCTGCCCAAGGGAACTGCTTGCAGACAGTAAGACTGTAGGCTTTCATGCCGGTGGAGGAGAGTCACTCCCTCAACATTTTGCCACCTCTCCACTCCAGACAGCTGCTGCCCCCCTCTAGCCCACCAGCAAAGCTGCTCAAGAGGAAACTCCTTAGCTCCAGCCAAAATAAATGAGGTCAGTCTGATTGCTTAAAGAGTAGCTCTTTGCTAATCCAGCTCAGCCTTGTTGCAGAAGCTTTGTCAGTGCTCACAAGAACAGTATGTCTGAAGAGGGAGTTGGCAACAGACAGTTGTAGGCTGTGATGTCTTCCACAGGCAGAGAAGTATGTGTTCTGCATAGAACTTCAGGAGATCCTAAGACTCTCAAGATTTGGTCTTTAGGGCTAGTAGGTCTGTAGGAGTAAACTAAATATACCCAGGTCAGTATCGTAACATCTAGACCAGGGATAACTCTTGACAACAATGATAACCCAAGAGTTATCATGGGATAACTCTTATTCATGCCTTAAAACTCTATCACATTCCAGAAGGGGGGTTGCCAAAGCATCTGTGTAAATAGCCCCTAACTTTTACTAACTCCTCTACTATCCCTGGAATATATGATCACAAGGATTGTCTGTGCTGCTGCTTCCCAGATTTTTTCAACAACTTTTACTCCATTTACTGCCCGTGGCAGGGACTGGAAAAAGGCACAGCATCAGCTTGTGTTGGGTTCCCACAAGGACAGCTGGTGACCATGCTTTTGTACATCCAAGGTCTGGAGGATCGTATTGTCCCCATGACAGCCCCACTGATCTCAGGCCCCCACTCTGTAACATAACCTGCTAGATGCAGCTGGTTGGCAAGGCACAGGTCACACTGAATGTGGGAGCTGAAGACATTCTACAGCACAAGCTGTAGCTCCTACTACCCTGCTGGAAGCAAAGGTCTGACAGCAAAGGTCTGACACCTTAGGCTCTTCTCAGATCTGAGGTTATTGCTGTCCAGGTCACCAGGGACCTGGAGTGGATGCAGGTGAGGCTGGGCAATGTGTGTGGGGGAGGCTTGGCTGATAGGAATAACTAGTTTGAGGCACTGGAGGATCTGTCTTTGGTCTTGTTTGGGGCTGTATAAGGAGGAGCAGTGGGAAGTAGAAGGAAGGTTCAAGTTAAGATCCTGATTAGTAGTGAAGCAAAGGCGCATCTGAAAAAAAAACAAAAGAAGTTGGCAGCCACATAAAATGCGGGCATCTCACTCTCAGGGCAAGGAAATATGGTTATTATCAATTATATGTGACATTTTCCCTAAAAAGATTTGTGCTTACTGATGCTGATAGTTCTTGTAAGTGAGCATTTGCACATCCTCATACGTATATGCATGCCTTGTGCAAACCGGCTCCAACCATTACTGCAATATAGTTAATAAAATTGATATTGAATACCTTGCAAATTATCTGCTCATTTTAAGCAGCAGATTTTTCTTAGACTTCCAATACTTTTCCACCAGGTGTCACTGCAACATGCCACAAACAAGGACCTTCCAGGGGAAAAAATAGCACTGAAATCTCTCCTTTCTTGTTTACTTTCCTTCTGACACACTGATCAAATACTAGCAGTCATCTGAGCCTCCGGATTTTTCACTTAAGTATCAAGAAACTGCCTCCAGTGAGAGAGTATTTATGGGCTTTAGAAGCCAAGACTTAAAACGAAGGTTTATAAAATCTTTAAATGATGGAATATTAACTGTTATTTTTAAGTGTACCTCTTCCATAGAGCTGCATCCTGGCACAGAACTAGAGATCCAAAATCTGTGAGAATACATTAATAAAACTTGTCAGTTTTCATTCTAGTTCTACTTATTGTACACCATTTCCTTCACCACAAAGACCAGAAAAGGGAAAAAAAAAATTAAAATCTGCAAAAAAGAACAGTACAAAAGAGTAGTAAAATAAGTGTAGCAAATAAAAGAGAAAAACAAACTCTCATTATGATTCCACATTTGTACAGAAGTAAATATATCAGAGTACCTCTCCAACTGAGGATTCACCTTTTAAACTTCTTTGAAAGTGATAGAAATACATGCAGATGAATGATCAGCCTTGACATAATGAATAAGGGCTTGAGAAAAATATATATTATTATTGCCAGCAAGAGAAAAAACATCTTATTTATACTTGGAATGCCCATGGTGAGACAAATCCTTCCTGCATGTGAGCATGAACATGTTTGTTCGTATGTATATGTGGGTGGTATAATATACACAGGGTAGTGATCTAAGAGTTTTAGGGATCCCATGCACTTACAAGAAGACTTACAGAAGACAAATTGTTTGCTTCAGTGCTTCAGTTGGGTTGGCAGTCTCTCCTACTCTAACTCGCATGTATAGACGCAAGGTGTTACCCTCACAGTCAGGGCAATCAGCTGGGAACTATCTTGCAGACTATCAAAGAAAACAGCCCAATACATTAACAAAAGCTGATGCCACATTCAGCTTGTTTTAATACTCCAGAGTGAAAGCTTCCAAATTGCAGGGCAGCTGCAGGCTAACCCAATACAGGAGCCATTCCATCACCCCTGTCCTGGTGGCAGTGATCTCCATTAAAAAAGCAGGGCAGCCAGCTCAAGGTAATACCCACTGTAGATATTTAATTGTAATCTGCTCCCACACATGAGGCAGGCACCTAAAAACTCACCAAAGGAAACAGCCATGACCACCATTTAAACATGCCTACACTTGGTTTCACAGAACTACTGTGCACAGCAGCAATTGGAAAGACCACAAAAACAGAAAAGGGGTTGGCTGAGGAGGCACTCCAAAGCCCCCAGACATCTGTGTCAAGTCTGGACTGGCGGTCCCCAAGTACATAACAAAGAAAATTCCCAAAAACTGGGATCACATTCATAGGTCCGGTCTTGGTAAGGAGGTGGAATAGGAGAGATGGGAAAGGAGAGACTGTCATTCCCACAGCCAGTTGGCTTACAGGGCAGAGAAATAAAAAGAAAATCTAGGTTTTACTTATCAGTGTCTAACCCCTTTGTCTGTTGGGAATAGCCTTGAAAAGATATGCAGATGTGAAGCCCTCACTAATGGTGACTGATTTTCACTCTCTTCCAAATATCGCAGATTATTCTCATTTTTCCCCCAGCAATGGGACCTCATTAGCTTTTGAATTTCTCTGCAGAGTAAGTGAACAAGGACCCTAAGGGCAAAGAGCTCCCTCCGTTGCCCCTGCCTTCCTCCTCTTCTGTTTGTTAGTGCAACTGCTCAGGCAGCTGTTTGTCTGGCAGTCACAGACAGTCCTTTGCACAAACAGAGGGAAAATCATACAAGAGAAGCCCCTTGGAGTCTGGCTCAAGATTTATATCTGTCTCTGCAGATTAGGGAAGGGGGAAAGGAAAAAAAAAAAAAGCAGACTGTTAAACTGGATCAAATTGGAAAGACAGTCATGCGTGAGATACTTACCTAAACCAGTCAGGAGACGGGGATTTGTTTCTATTGATCTGCAGTAATGATGACTGGAGAAACGTCTCATTAAACGAAGCACAATGGTGGATTTCAGACTAGGCAAGTTTGAGCTGTGGGGATTAACTATAGTGAGAGATCTGAAAGATAGGCCAGGGCAGAAAATATAAGGAATGCTAAAGAATAACATGGATCTATGACAAGAGTATATTATGGTTGATCACAAACAAAATCAGCCTTAAAAAATGTTCTTGCTTGTTAAAAAAAAAACCACAAAACAATATATCAAAGCTTACTAAGCTGTGTTTTTGTAATAACCCTATACAACATCAGGGACAAGGAGAGCTAACACAAAGTGAGAATAAAAACTTTGCTGCTAAGTAGATAAAACTTGCATTTCATTTAGTAATGCTTTAAGTAGGATAGTCTGGCAATGTGTTCACAAAATTCTTCAGTGATTTGTTCAATTGTATTATCTATTAGGTACCTTCCGATTGCTAATTACAATTTTGAAATGTGGAGACAACTACATTTCAACACACACAAGCAGCACACAAGGCAGCAGGGCAAGTGTAAGATAGCTATATGCAGCATGTCTGAGGGGGACTGCATGGAAAGGACTTGTGAAGTTTTTTTGGAGAGGAACAGAATGAAAAGAAGATTGTGTACTGCAGAGGGAGTGACTTACTACTCTGAGCAAGTAGATCAGTGCATGAGTAGGTATAAAGCCAAGATTAGGAGAAAAAGGCAAAAGGAACAGCAGCAGTAATATGGATTACACGATCTTTGTACAGATTTTTGGAGCAGTCTTCACAAACATCTTCCACGGAAGGCTTTACCTCTAGCACTGCCTGGTTTCCATGGTGTTCCAAAATACCTGAACGTTTCAACTCCCAGTAGTTTCATGAAAAGAAACTGCTCCACCAGCTAGAAGTGAGCATGGAGGCTGTGACAGCCTGAGAAACAGCAGAACCCACTTATGGGAAATGAACGAGGTTGGGTGTGACCATCCCTCTCACTTGCCTGTGGAAGGGTCTGGATACACTACACTAACGTGTCCACCTAGGGTTTCAAACTAAATGCACTGTGGGGAAAATGTTCAATAGAGAAAAACTTCCTGGACCTACTAACGTGAGAACTGCTGGGGATGGTAACCCAGGACGTAAGCTTCAAAGACATTAGCAGGTCAGAAGAGAAATGCTGTGGGAAAGCTACCATTTTGCCTTGACTTGCGAACATGTGCTAACATCACAGACAGACAAGTTGACTCTTAAGGATTTGTCTTCTAAATGTTCAAAGCCCATCTGGAGAATCAGCAGTTGCCATGGCTGAAGAGGCTCGATTTCCTCAGGACAAAGCTGTCATGCTCCTGGGGACTGCTGCCCAGGTCCACATGCAGAGAGAAAGGAATGAGTGTGTCTCTGTCAGCCCCAGACTTGGGTCAGTGCTGGGAGATAGCCGCACAAAGTCAGTTCCGGTACCTGCTGGTTCTCAAGGTCCCCGTCCAGGCAGTGGGGACCGAGGCAGGACCCAACAGAGATTCTGCTCATCCACAAGCAGTCGCTGGGGCTTGGCTTCATCAGCTAAGCTTTTTTTTATATATATATTTATATTTATACTTTATATATAAAGCGCATATCACCTGATTGATAAACATTCTTTGGAACCATTCTGATGGCAGGGGTAAGAACAGGAGTCAGCCTGTTGTACCTCAGCATTTCTGTTTCCAACCACTGGAGAGACCCAAAGCTGCACCCAGGGCTGGGGCAGCATGCTCTGGGATTCCCCCAGGGCAGGGCCTGGCAGCCAGGACACCAGGCACCTCTCTAGGGACAGGGACACACCAAGGCCTGGGAGCCCAGTCCTGCTGTGGCATCACTGGGACACAGGCTGGCAACCCAAGGGCTGATACAAGGTCCAAGTCTTGAGCATATAGAGGGGAGCCCCAGTGGATGGGCAGGGACAGATCTGGGTGTGCCCTGGGTTCCAGGCAGGCTGCTGTCATCCCACACCAAGTCAAGGCCAGGGCCAGGCACACAAAAATGAAAACTAAAGATGAGGATACATGTGGAGGTTGAGGTGATTTATGGCTCTGTGAAAGAGAGTAGCCCTGCTCCGCAAGTTTTCTCACCCCACTTCTACCTCACCATGTTCCCAAACTTCACTTGCCCAGCCCTAGCTATGCACTTGTTTGCCCTTACACCAGCTCTGGTTCTTTTCTGATCCTACACTGAGATAATTCATGCTCCTGATACAGCAGAAAGCCATTCACCTTGTTGTCAAGAAAAAATTCTGCAATCCAGCAAGTTGCACTGACTCAACACAAGTGAGCAAGTACCAGGAAGAAGGGAAGTAAGGCCAAGAAAGGGACACTCTGACCCTGCTGGTTTGAACCTTCATTATAACAGCTGCTATTGTTAGCTAAATTTAAATCTAAGACTACATCATTGTCCCTTAATAGAGAGAAGCCTGGCGAGCAGGGTCTGCTGCTTATGATGTATTTGATTGTGATTTTGCACAATAGAGCTTTGACCTCCTCTTTGCGTTACGCTAATGCAGATTATAAGGACTGGCCTTTAACTGCGAGCACATCTGGACTCCCAAATGATTTGCAAAACAATGACATGTTTAAGCTGGAATGACAAATACTATGTCAAGGTAAAGCAGGATAAGAGAGAGGAAGCACTAAACAAGGGATGCCACACCTGTTCATTAGTTAATGCTCCTAAGACTAGAGATATAAACTGCCTTGTGAAAAGTATTTCATTTTTCCAGTATAACAAGTGCAAACACATGCGCGCACATAGCTCTCTTGATGCTGAAAAGAGTCAAAGAAGAAAGTAGTACAGGAGGAAGAGAAAATCTCTAGATCATATCAGATATTACAGCATTAATTATTTTACACCAAGTGATACTGCAGTAACTATTCCTGAGAAGGTTCTACTTCATTTTCTTTTCTTTTCTTGCAATGTGTAGGATATGGACTAAATTGCAGACCAGAGAAGGACTATTCCATTCAAAAAGGTAATGCATCCTTTGGAAATCTGCAGTAGAGACTGCTGGAGACCACATCTTAGGCCTCCAGAGCCACTGGTGTTCACAGTCCTGCTGCTGCTGCATACCGACAGTAACAGCAATTTAAGTGAATGTAAAATAAGTGAGGTGCAGGTATGTGATCTCCTCTGCTAGTATGCAAGCTGCAGAAGCTAAGCAGAGTGGAGAGATACGGGCACAGTAATATATGAACCACTATACCAAGAGATATCAGAACCCAAAAAAGTGAGGTGCTGATGTCAGCATAGACATCCTGGTATCTTCAGGATGCTTTGGATTAGGCCCAAAAACTAAGCTGAAGGTGGAGACTCTGACAAGGAATGATTCCGAAGGAGAGATGCTTCCTTAGGTAGAGTTTCCAGGTTCAGAAAGAGTATTTGGGCACATACTGCTTTTTTTTCACATGCTTTTCAGATAAAGATGATACAGATGAGAAATAGTCTATGTGTGTATTTCTATAAAAACTGTAAAATAAAATAGCTTTACATTCTTTTCTTGTGTAGCAACAAGTTAACCTTCACTTGGTAGAGCAATTGTCTGCAAATGTTATCACTATTTTCTGATTGTGGTATCTCTGACATGATGTTTTTCTTTCTTTTGCTTCAGTGTTTGCTATTTTAGTGCATTAATGTAATTCCACAAAACAAAACAAAAAAGTCTCCAAGACAAGGAACATAAAGGAATTTTTAGGAAGAAGGGAAGTAGGTGAAAGTTCATGGTCCACCAAAGCCAGCCTCTGCATTCACAGGAAACCAGTGTGGGATGACTTACCAACAGTGGTTTGTAGCTAAGGAGAAGCTGAGGAGCAGCCTGGCTTCCTACTCCTGTGTATTGAGAGGTACAAAGGATATCTGACCATTAATTATACTGGCTTTGTCACACACTTAATCCCTAGTAGTGATGGCGTATCAGTGAGACTGTGAGAGAGGGACAAGCTTACACCATGAGAATGAATCAAAATCCATTTGATCTCTTTCTTTTCTAAGTAAAAGCTTGGATTCTGTCTGACCCAGTGAAAACCTGGCCCTGGCCCTAGTTCTGCTATTAGTGCAAGTGGGCAGTCCATGGGAGAGGAACTCCCAGGTTGAATCCATGTGAAGCAGTGGACCTGACCCCACCGCCCTGCAACTAAAATCAAGGTGGACAAATGCTACAATGGATACAGAGCAAACAAATAAAATATAGGCTGAATTCAAGCATAGGAAGCCAATTTAACTGGGTCACATCTTCAGATATCACATTCTGAAAATCCACCACATCCTTTAAGACCAGTAGAGGACCCCCAGGCCGAAACAACCACCAGTACGCATGTCTTGCATAACTAAGAGTACAGTATCTTTAATGAAAAGGAGACAAAAGAATACCCAAAGTTCTTACTTTGAGAAGACTTATTTGAGAAATGATAATGTCCACATAAAGCTAACTTCACATCATAAAAAATCTCAAATTATTGGTCATTTATTATTATACAAGCAATTAAGCTTTAAGATTGATCTGAGTATTGATAGTTTTCCACTGTATAGTTGTCTTTGTTGAGGAAACCAGGGGAGGCTATCTCTCTTTTTCTTGTTTTCCACACGGTCACGTTATATTGAATACTGTAATTAAAATATGAGAAAATACCCCAACCCCTATTAAAAAAAATAATAATTTAGAAATGGACACAATGACTAGCCTTTACAATGACAGATGACATTTTATCTTTTTTTTTTAACATTTAATAAATAGCCTGGCCTTAAAGGCAATTGACAGTGAACCCTTAAACTATGTATACAGTTGTAATCCACAGCTGTGGCAGTTGTGAATTACAAGAATTTGACCTTGTAATTCATTGGTGTAATGTCCCAATGCTATGTGGAAAAGTTGCACAAAAAGCTTTTTCTCCTCACATAATGATTATTGCAGATTTATGACCCATGCCTCCGCTATGCATAACTGGCTTACTTCTGTGAAGCTCCTGAGGAATGCCGACTTCCATAGGATCTGAAGTCAGCATGAGGAGGGAACACAGTCCCACCCGTCACTAATTACTGAATTAATCCCTCTCTCAGGGAAATAAACTACATGAAAATAAGGGGATCTCTGGACTTTTTAACCTATGAGACTTTCTGCCCAAGTTCACAACACATCTTGAAAAAAAGAAAAAAAAGAAAAAAAACCCAATGTGTAATGAATACTTGAAAGCAGAGCTAGATCTGGTGTAAAACAACTAATTTCAGTCAAATTAGTTAATCATTTAGGTCACTCCTGCATTTGCCTTCAGGTCTCTAAGCTCTGACTTGTATAGCTGGAGGTATAGTGGTCAGTAAAACAAAACATAGACTGCCCTTTCTGGTACAGGTGACAGTAAGCGTTGTGCACACAGCATCAAAAGGTGTCAACCCTGCTTACTTGCACTCACCTTTCATTCCACACTTCCGCTTGGAAGAGTGTAACTAGACTAATAACTGTCTTTATTAATAAAAAAGTATGTGACTCAGACATAATTGGTTATTCCAGTAAGTGACCACTGCATTGCCTCATGTTTGGCAAAAGCAATTTCTTAGCCCTTGCTTTGTTGCAGCTTCATAAAGATGTGTAAACGATTAAGACTATTCATTTTTCATAGAAAAAAAAAATGCAGTGTGTGCAAATCCAGCCGTGAACTCCCCCCTCAAAATCATGCTACAGTTAAAAATTACATACTACCTATGCATTAAAGAGGAAAAATTATATATATATATTTTAAATGTCTGAGAGCTACTACCTTACAGAGACAGGAAATTTTTTTAAAACATCTATAAAAAGCAAAGAGAGCTTTGTCACTGACAAATTGATCAAGGATACTGCCAGCTAGCAAGTTATAAAATAGTAGGCTCTGTTTTGACAAAGAATGTCATGAATCTTTAGATCATAATATTTTTCAAGGCAACCCTAAAACAATATGTTTAAATGAAAAGGAACATTCTGCCCCATATTTCTTGACAGAATTAAAAACGACAGCATGGCACGTTTAGTTGATTATCTCCAAAACCAAGATGATTAGAAACTTGATTTCACTCCATGTGGAAGTAAGAAAAATGATGACACAAGGCTACCCAGCAGCTGTGAGGAACTGCAGAATGTGTGGCAGTGGGACAAGCGATCAGTCTTGAGCTGGATCACATAATTACACCATAAAAGGTGACAAGATTGGATAGGTTACAGTAATTAAAGTGATGAAGGGTGCTCATTCATCCCCTACATGGCTCCCAGTAGAGTCACACCCAAGTGCTGTTGTTGCAGTGAATGAGGCCCCATGTCCTCTTCAGAGTCAGAACGTCTCGTGCTTGTCCCATGCTGGTGCTGCCAAGAGCTCTGTTGTTCCACCCACTCAGATGAGGTCTCTGCTGCTGAAAATAAGGATGGAAGTCTCAAAGCCTGCTGGAGGCTGTTGCCTGCACTTACTGCCCACAGTTTCTCTCCTGTGTTCTTACTGTCAAAGAATGTTCATGCTCCTCCCTTGTGCATGGACCTGTGCTCGTCATTGCACAGTGCCACTGCCACAGTGTCAGACCAGCCAGGGTATGGGCAGCAGACTTAGTAGTTAAGCTGTTTCTTCTCTCTGAATTTTTTTTCTTTTTTATTTTTACTTCATGTTTCCCTTAAAGTAATAAAACACACCTTCTAAAGTTATTGCATCCTCTGAGTTTCTTGCTCAGAAACACCTGAAAAGAGGAAAAGTTTTCCAAACATCCTTGCTCCTGCACCGGTTTGCATTTTCACACCTGGAGAGGGCTGCTTGCAGTAAGCAAGAAGAGGATTCTAGCATGAGCTTCAGCTGAACCAAGGCTTGGGCAGACACCGAGTCTTTTCTTTTTGTGAATTCTCAGAAGCTCCCAGGAGCCCTGGAAGTCAGTCCATCTCCACCAGGTTCAATGGTATGCAGACATTAATAGAAGGTGGTGTTGTATAGGCTGAAGTGTCTTTGTGCAGTATACTGTGTCCATTAAGTGCTCTACATGATCAGAATAATCTGGTTGTGCCTCAAGCAGCTTGCTGGACTTCCTAAGCCATGCCATAGCTATGCAGTAGCAGTGACTTTACTGTAGCCTGCAAAACATGTGCCCCATATACAAAGACTGCTGGGAGGCTGCTGCATCTGCAAGACATCCTCCTGCTAAATTATGAAATCAACGTACCTCTCAAAGTCTAGAACTGTTCTTGTGCTTTGTGATTTGTGACCTTGGGTCCTCTTCCCTTCATTGCGCGTTGTGACTCCCCCCACATTCTCCTACACAGGCAGCAAAGAAAGTGCTTCAAGCTCCTAAAGAACAGGAACCTTTCTGTTAGCCATACAAAAAGCAAGGCTGCTCCACTAAGCTCAAATTTAAACCTCTCAGTGTAAATTAGGATTCTTTCTTCCTTTTTTTTAATCCCTAGAACAAATGTATAAAACAAGATGCTTTTGAAAGGCAGTATGTATACAGAGTCATGATTGCAAGATAAATTTACAGAAGATCTCCATGTCCCTTCTTCCTCTCTGGCCCGTCCCCCAAAACAACCCACCAGCTTCACTCCAGCCCAGAGTACACATGAGGCAGACTGATCATGCCTCAAGTCTGCTTAGAAGCAGCTTTTTCAGTGTGTGTTAGCTACAAGTATTTAACAATACATAACAAGTAAAGGTAAGAAGGTAAATACGTGAAGCCATGGAAACTGTAAAAGTGTATTTTAACTTATCCATATCTCTATAATAGTGACCAGCCACCTTCTGGGTGTTTTGAGCTGATTTTCTCTTAAAGTCCCATCCTGTGATCCATCTTGAGGCTGGATATCTGAGGGTGCTCATTTGCAGGTGACCACACGCTGAAGCTGTACAGACCATGAGTGAGTTACACTATACAGTGTAGTTAACTCATGTAATATGATTTGCAATAATCATCCAGAAAAGTCACACATTCAGAAAAGTAAATGGAAAGGCATGTGCTCATGCTAATTAGTAATCTGCCTACATCACTGGGCGAATATCTCCCAAATTAAGCCAGTGTTAATGACCAAAATAAGCTGCACTAAGCTCTCAGAAGTGACCTGCCAGGGAGTTTTCACTTTGTGAAACACCATTTAGTGGCATCCTCACAAGGGGTCAGTTAAGCTTCACTTTTATCTTCTTTCTGAATAATGGGGAGTTATTCCTCCCCAGCTGTAGGATTCAACACTTGCTGTTGTTGGACCTCATCAAGTTTCTCTCTGCCCAACTCTCCAGCCTTCTGGTGTGTCAGCCACTCCTCCTAGCTTTGTATCATCAGCAAATTTGCCGAGGGTGGACTCTAACCCTCATCCAGATCATTGCTGAAGATGTTGTTTATTTAGAAGCTGGGCTTCGTTCTCCTTCTTACAATAGAAGATTTGAAAAAGTATACATAAACCAACAGTTCAGTGATGTGATGGGAGTTACACAAGTCCTTGAGTAATAGCTTTGAGAGCTATGGACCACTTCATTCATCTTAATGATTATTTAATCTTAGGAGCTGACAGTAAGTTCCTTGCCTATAGCACATTGAGAACTGACAGAGAGAGGGCATGATAAAGTAATGTGAATTTAATAGCAAAATAAATAATACAGAAACTTCTGCAATGATTGCATAATTCATTATCCTCCTGAAGTTGATAGGAAACTCGTGCTTCCAACACCTTCTGGAAGAGGTGCAGAGTTTCCACCCAAGCACTTTACCCACTTGCTGCAGGCACCATGTGCCCATGGAGCCCAGGGCCATGAGAAGACCAAGCAGACAGGCTGCATTACCACAGCACAGCAAGCTCCTTCCGCAGTCATGAAAGGAAAGCAAACATCTCTCCCAGGTATTTTACAGCCCCACATGACCCATTGTTTTACTTGAAATTGCTGAAATAAAAATAACCATGAAGCAAATTGTCCCTGGCTGTTTGTTCCACAGGGTACTGCAGGACTCCAGCTCCCAGGAGGGAGCTGGTACCTCCCTGGGAGCCTTCTGGAGGCCTGCGATGGGTGTGAGCCTCTTTAGCCTTCCAAGGGGGCTCCCCTGCCTGCCTCGATTCCCCCAGCTCTGCTGAGAGATCAGCACCAGCACTGTTATTCACAAACACCATGGAAGAGGTTTGTGCCTGGTAAAATTGTACAAAATCACCAGACCTGGTCTATTGCAGCGCTGCGTCCAGAAGGTGACTGGCATTGGCCTGCAGGACTTCTTTGCCCATTATTTATCACGATCTTTATCAAATACAATTGCAACTAAAACTTGGACATATAATTAAGGAATATATTCCAGTCCTCAGACAGTTGGTGCAAAGCGGAGTGATTCCCACTGCCGACCCGTGCAGGGCTGCCTGGAGCCCACTGAACCAATGCAAAACAGCAATTATGTTGCCACATAGCTTTTCAATAAACACAACTCTTTTAAAAGTGGTACGTTTTGCAACGCCTCTATTGTGCCCTGTTCTTTCCCTCACACTTTTCTTGATGATGGGTCTCATTTGTAGGTTCTGAAACAACATTTGCTGTTGGGGAATGCATGATCACATTTTTATTTTTATTTTTTACCAATTCTGTGTTGTTTTTAACTCAGTCTGAAAGCTCTTGCTGAGTTCGACTTTCTCACCCCTTCCTCTCCATGATCCACTCCATGCCTGCGGACCAACTCCTGGCAGTCAGGGACGGGCATCCTGAAACGCCGCCTAATAACCACGGCTTGTCTCTGGGACTCACGAGCTAATCACGCGCTCTGATTTACCACACCAGTGACCCACCAGCGCTGTGCATCCCCGGGCCCGCGGCGCAGAGCCTGCATAATCCTGGGCAGGCCGCTCGGAGCGCTGGCACCCCTCGGCGCACGGCTCCCCCCGCACACCCCTGCTCCGACCCCGAGGTCCCGGCTCGGCAGCACCCGGCCCTGCCGGAGCTGAGCTGGGAGCGGCGGGCCGGGAGGGGGTGGTGGGAGGAGGAGGCGCCGGGCGCGGCAGCCCAATGGGAGTAGCGGCGCTTCCAGTCCTCCCGCTTCCTCTCCCCACCCCCGGGCCGGGCGGGCGGCAGCGCTGCACCCGGCGGGCAGAGCGTGGCCCCTTCTCCGCCTCCACGGCAACACCTGCGGGGAGGGGGATGCCGTTGGGCCGCCGCCCCCCTGGGCTGGCAGGCGGGCCGGGCCCGGGGCCGCCCCTTCGAGGACGAGAGGAAGAGAAAGGAGCTGGAGGGAAGCAGGGAAGTTGTGTCTCGCCGGGAGCCGGAGCCATGAGCCCCCCTGGGGGGGCGCGGGCCGCCCCCTCGCTGCTGTTCTCTCTGCTGTTGGCGGCCTCAGCCCCGCTCTGGCTGCGGGCGGAGAAGATGGGTGAGTGCGGGTGGAGCGGGCGAGCGGGCGGTTTGGGGAGTCCCCGTGACCGCGGCTCGGAGCTCGAGCTGCTCCGGGGCTGCGTGGAGCCGACCTGGCTAATCCCCGACGGGTTTATCCGCGTGTCTGAGTAGCTGCGGGATTATAGCGGTACCCAGCCTTACGATGAGCGTATCCCACTGCTTTCTTAATCTTTAGTTAATTAGGGCGGTGGGGTCGCTTGGTTGGTTTGAAGTCACGTAAGTGGAGGAAAGTCCCCGGCAAGTTGTAGGCACGGGGCTGGAAGCGGCTCCTGCCGACATCTGGGCGCCCTCTGCTGCCCCGGCCCCGCTCCGCTCCGCCCCGGTCGGCGGTGTAGGGCCGCGGGGTGCCCGGGGCAGTCGCGCCTTCCCGCAGCTGGATGGAGGCAGCGCCGCTCACTGCTGCCCTGCTGAGAGCAGCAGCCCGCTCTGGCCGAAACGAAGTTCCCTAGGAGTTTTAGGGGGACCTTGCTATCTCTTGCAGCGCTGCAGTTTGGTGAAACGAGGGTCTGGGCGCTGTGCCGCTTACCCTGTGTTTTATGCATCTCGCTGTTGAGATTCCTGTGTGAATTACAGCTGACTTCTGCTGAGGAATTACGACCTTATGGCTGTGGAATTGCCCGGCCTAATGCATCCATCCTAGAGGAGTTCACGGACAGCTCCTGCTAACGTAGTGCTGGAAGTTGGGCTCCATGATGGTCTTGGCAGTGCCTTTCAGCTGCTGGGCTGCAAGTTCCTAACCCCAACGTTGTGGATTAGTGTCATAGCCAGGCAGAAGTACTTTGGTAGATTTATAATAATCTTTTTCATAACCTCATAGTAACAGAGATTTGTGGTATGGATCTTTTTTGAGGGGAAGATTTGGTATGAGTTGTGTGGCCTTTCTTAGCAGTTTCATTTGAGAGCTTTTCTTTCCTTTTTCTTGAAACTTTGCTTTTCTCTCTTCTCTGTGTTTCCCACTTTTGAGACTCCAACTTGATGTGCTCTATGAAAAAGATAAAACATATTACTTACTTCAAATCCCCTCTTTCCATCAATGTTTATTTATTTTGTCACTTTTTTTCACCAATGTTTTGATGTTATGATCTCACAAAGTTGATGGAAGTAGCGACTTGTGCAGGGATTTCTGTGTGTTTCATTGCACGCAGTGGTGCTAAGTTTTAATTAGACATGACTCCAATTCCTTGTCTGTATTCCAAAACCAAGTTCTAAGGGCAATTACGCTGTACTTACATTCTTCCATCAAGTAAACAGCACAGAAGCACGAAGAAATAATGTATTTTCCTTGTTTGTCTGAGACAAACTCAAATTCACAGGAAAGTCAGCCCAGCATTTGGAAAGGGGAAGACTTGGTTGAAATCTCTTCCCTTCCTCCCCGGGAGGTGGTTATTCTATTTGTTTGTTTATTGATATTGTCCCACAAATTCAGAGCTAAGTGTCCTGCAGGACCACTGGTGGAGAAAGGAGATAAGGATAAGTAGATACAAACTTCCTGTCACACGAGCTTCTTGACTTAAAAGTTGTGATGGAATGAGAAGTGATGGAGTGAATTGGGCTCAAGCTGCAGCTAATTCTGAGTCTTGTCACCACTGGCATGTCCCACCAGCTGGCTCACAGGAAGATGCACAGGTTTAAATATATTGATTTAAAAATACTCTTCAAAAAAAAAAAAAAAAAAGGTAGTGTGGCCTTCTGTCTTCTTATGAGCTGCCTGTGCAGTCTGCTTTTCTCAATGACCAGCTTGCCTTCCTTTTCAGCCTATCCCAAGGGATGCTACAGAACAAGGATGAGGCTGCCCTGGTATCTTCTATCAAATCAGGGAAAGGCCATTTTTCCACTGTGCTGCTTGTTGAGTCATGGCAAGGCTCGTATTGAGGTGACTGTGCAGAGCCTGGGTAACAGCTCTTGAAAGTCTGTTGAGGATGTGTTGTCTGAGGACATCTATGAAACGTGGCATTTGGTCGCTCATCAAATGATAACAAGGAAGTCTGAATGGTTGGGGAACTGATTTAAATCAAAACATATCGTAAGCTTAGTGGTCACTCCTAGGGACAAACACCACATCTGTGACTGTGCATTGAGTGATAAATAACTTGGAGATGTATTTTAAAAGGGAATAGAAGTACCTTTTAATTCTGCTGTATGCTTAACTCCTCTTGTAATTTCAGTGTCCAGTTCTGGGCTGACCACTGCAGCATAGGCCTCATCCCCTGACTGCCCAGCGTCACACAGCCTTGCCTGTCTTGGTGGTCTTTCCCAAGGTGTCTTTCCAGCAGGCCAAGGCAGACCTGAACACATTACCTTTGCTTCTCTCCATTCTCCAGTTCTTCTTCTAGTCTCACTGAGCAGGACACTGAGCGATGTAATTTTGGGCAGTGGTTATCTAAATCAGAGTTGAATCTGAGTCTTCCTTCTTTGGGGCTTTGAGTAATCTTCCATTGCTTTTCTTAACCAGATTCTGGCCAGTAGGACTTCAGTCTGTGTGTTGGTTATTTGTAGGAAGGAGCATGAGGAATGGGGATTTCACCCTATTAAGTGTGAGACTGAATTTGCCACTCTCACTATAACTCATTTTCTTTTCACTTCAAATAAAGCACAGCAGTGAAACAAATTAGATTTGCAGATCAGCATCCATCTGCGTTATATCTGGGTCTGGTGACACCCAACGCCCAGATTTTTCTCTTAAGTAGGAAGAATTTATGAGCAGTAGACCCTTAAACATTTTGGGGCAAGGCTGTTGTTTAGTGTGATAACAGCATATGTAGTAATTATGAGAGAATGTGCCTGTTCTCGGGGGCTTGCACAGAACACATACTGGGGAATATTGGTGCGATAATGCTAATCTAGCCTGCGTACCCATTCCCAGCAGTTTGCAATGCAGATAGAGATGAATCTTGCACGCACACTCCACATCCTCCACAGTTTCTGAATATAACCAATTGGTAGTTTTTTCAGTTTGTTTGCATTTTGTCCTTATGTCTGCTTCCTTCCTTGGCTCCCTTCACGTTGTGTTGTGAGTGCTGACTGGAATTGCTAAAGACAGAGGCAACAGTTTTCCAGTTGCACTCGATAAGCACAGTGTATACCCACCACATGAGAACTGCCATGTTTTCAGTTGCACAGACTTTGCTATAAATAGCTCTAAGCCCTTTATATGTACTTCTCTTTAGGTTAGCAGAGGACGTATTTAAAATGAAATCAGTGACAGGGAGGCCGCTGGGAGCCTCACTGACAAAGGAGGGAGAAAAAGATGCCTTGGGAAAGCTCTTTCCTGAGTTATCTGCACATGCATGTAATGTGAATGATATTTCATACAAATTATTTGTTGATTTGCTTATGTGAAAATACATTCACATGTATGTACGTAAAATACATTTTACTTGTCCAAAGCTTGTCACCCTTAGTCCACTGGATTACACATAGAAATACCTAAGATGTCCTCTCAAAGCTGTTTTGGGTACCAGAAGTGCTACAACATGGAAGGCCCATCTGAGATATCCCACCATGCAGAGAAGTGTGATCCTGAGCAATTGTGTGCTGAGCTCCTCAGCACAGACAGAGCCGAGGTGTGGAGCTGGCTGTACCGTATCCGAGGCGTGCTCCTGTGGCATGTACTCATCAACACATGGGTTTGCACCATCTGTTAAGAATAAAACAAGCCAGATAGAATCAAAATAAAATCCTTCTGACTGGATTTGGTGGAATGGTGTTGTATCCCTCCCAACTATCTGCATTTAAAAAAAATAAAAAGTGAACATCAATGAATAGGAATAACCACACAGCCTCCCCAGGAGGTTTAATTAGCGTTACCACAGCGATTAGGGAACTCTAAACTGGGACAATATACTGGTGAAGTTAAATAAATAATAATAAGGAAAACAGTGTCTTGGCTAGTTTTAAGAGTATATAGGTATCTCTGGTTTTGCTTTCAGAATAAATTATGAACTAATTAAATTTCATTTTGTCTGTGAAAATTTTGTGAGAGCTGAAGCCGGGTTTCTGAAGTTGGCTGGATGTAGGGAGGCTGCTGCTAGTTATGGATTTTTTTACACTGTCTAGTTAAGCCTGGGGGCTGAGAGCGTTATGCGGAGGAAATATTTTGGTTCTTTGTTCCCTCTCTGCCCGTCAGTTCTTTGGGCAGAACCAGGACATGTCTCTCAGGAGTTTCCCTCCAAGAAGTGAAGGCTCAGTCTGGCAATGGTGGAGCTTTCTCCCTGAGCAGCATTTCCAGCCCCGCAGTGTCCTTGCTCATTATTTCCATTTCCCTATTGGGCCATGGTTGCTGCCAGTGCAGCCGATGCTGTCTCTAAGTGTGGAAGGGAAAGGACAATTGAGTTCAGCCCATCCTCTCTTTACTCATCTCCATGGCACTCCGGTAAAGGTGTTTTCGAACCTGAGGAATGACAGGAGAAAAAATGGAGAAGGCAGAGCAGGACAAGGGAAGAAACAGATGGCATCTTCCATAAGCAGGAGCTTCATTTTTGTATTTCCTGTAATGCTTGGGCTCGAGCTGCTCCTATGGTTGTGGTGATTTCATTGTGCAGTTACAGATTTGTTGTGTTATTCCTCCACTCCAGGTTTAGTAGAGCTCCAAACCATTGTTTCTTCCCTCAGCTGGTGCAGAAACTTTGTTTCCATCACAGCTTTGATCTGTGATGTTCAAGTTTCTGGTGCTCCACCACAAGCGTTCAACAGTATTGGATTTCAGTCTAGCACTTTGACATTAAAGCTGGAGTCATGTTGATGTCATCTTCCAGATGTTCATGTCTACAGAATTTAAATTGTGTTTGTTTGTTTTATTTCATATTACAAAAACACGTGGGAAATTCTGGATGTGATCCCTCTTGCCGTACAAAGGCCTGTGTGTCCTGTGAGAAATCAAACAGCCTTTTTCTTCGTGGTGCCATGACGAGAGGCCTAAAATGCTGGAAACATAGGTGGGCTTCTTCACCTCTCCAAACAAAATGGCTTTGTTATGCAGCTGAGCCTTGTTGTTGCAGCTGGGGTAGCTGTGCAGAGTAGGGATGTGCAACCTCTCCTTGAAAAAGCTTGCATCTATTTTACTCTGGTGCATTCCCTTTCTGTGTTGGTGGATTGCTTTCACTTAATGGTCAGCTATACTTCCTGTACAAAATGAGCTTGGAACATAAATAAGTCCACTGTATCCTCCAACTATGGGAAAACATATTTTAAACTGTAAAGTATATTCAAAGATCCTGAGATTTCTCCTCCACTGGGAGGACTTGGCAGCAAGGTCCGTGGCTAACACCAAGTCATTGCCCTCCCTGCCATCTCAGCTTGCTCCCAAAGCCAGGGTTTTGTTTTATCCTAGGTTTCCTGTGTCAGGGAAGGGGAAATTGCAGTTGAAATGCTTGAGAGACAAAGGCTTTGTGCTCCTACTGAAGGCTTTAAAACAGAATTTCAGCAGATAAGCTGTAATGCACAGTGTTGTGTCACATGCGATGAGAACCTGGGTGGTAATAGTGTTTTCCAGACTGAGTGAGTAGTCAGCACTTGCTGATCAATTAGCATTTTATAACGGGTGGAAGAAGCTTAGTTAAACATGTATCTGAGAACATACTGATTTTTCAAGAAGTGCTAATGCTTGTGCTTTGAAAGTAAATCTCCTGGTTTTCAGGAGAAATTCAGTCTTTGTGTTCTCTAGGTAGAAAGTAGAATTATATTGTATCAAAATAAATTAGTAGCTGAGCAGCTGTGCTGAAGAATTCACTCTTAAGATGAGTGGAAAAACTGCAGACCTTTCTACCATACCCTGTTTCAAAACATGAGAACAAGATTGCTATTAATAAAAAATCCAGTAAAATAAAAGGAAAATGTGGGTTTGCAGTATAAGTAGTGTACATAGGGTGGTATTTATGCATTGCTTTTCACCTCTATTTGCAAATACATTTTACACAGACTCATAATATCATATCAGAGAAGATATGAAAGAGGTAGAAACAATGCTGTGGTTCATACTCAGCATCACAACCAATCATAGTACTTAAGTTAAATTGTGGCTGATTACATTTTTATTTTTTGATTTGAAGTATCTCTCCCACTAGCTAGATGTAACCACAACAAACCACAGCGACCACAATATTTCGTGTGAGACTGTGTGTGTATCTCCCTGGTCAGTGCTGTGGTAATGAGTACCAGGCAAGCTGGTGGCATAGGAATACTGAAGGAAGGCATCTTTTACCTTCAGTGCTCTGGGTTAGAAGCCTGCTGGTGTGCATCTTTGACTGCATGAGTGTCTCTTAGTTCAGTTCATTTTTGCTTCCATTACTATTGGAAGCATAGAAAACAGCTTGTTGTTAAGACTGCAGTATTTATGATAGAAAGAGCTGGTTTCCTGGAAGTTACGTTGGCTGAGTCAAAAAGCAAAACAGAAAATTGAGTCTTATGAATTTATGACAATTAGTGTTTCCTTTGCAAAACAATTAATTTTCTCATGAAATATTTAACTTATGGATAACGTAGGGCTTACATAATTTGCTTCAACAAAAAGGGTGTTTTCTGTTGTCCTTTCAGTTACATCTCACAAAAAGTCACATACTCAATCCAGTCATACAGGGAGGGGAAAAAAAAAAAAGCAAATGTGTGATTTGCTGGTAAGCCAGGACAGATTTGATTTCAAGAAAAGAGACCAGCCTTAACCGTTGGTAATTGACAGTCTTTCCTGGCTTGTGTCACACTAACGAGGGAATTACGTGGTAAAAACACAAGGCAAGGGGGTTCATCTTATCGTGTTCAGACATTTCCCAAATTAAAGCTGTTTTGAAATCTTGCCTTCCCACCTGCTACCTTAACAGGAACTGCTTCAGCCTCTCCTTAAACTTAAGTCTCCAAATTTCCTGTCCCTGTGGGTTTGCCAGTCCTTTCCATGGCTGTGAATATTCCTATTTCTGTGCCACCCAATAATTGTGTTTGGCCCTGAGCTTGCAGCATATGTTTCCCACACAGTGCCGATTCAGTGCAATATACTGTAAGTTAATCTCCAGTAAAGCATAGAGAAGAGAAAACCTGGGGAAAAAAAAAAAAAAAAAACAGATGGAGAAAGTAGAGCAAGCAATTTGCATATATATGATATGTCTCTCAGTTAAGATTAGCATTTCCTACTTTGCCTGAAAAGCTCTTGATAGAAATCCCACTACATGTTTGTCCCATATAAGGGGAACTGCTGGAGGTGCCCTAATAGAAGAATGGACCATCGAGCCCATGAGGCTCCATTTTACTTTGAGGTGCTCTGGACAGGACACTCCCACCATCACCTTTATGGCACTGGAGCTCCACCAAGGCCTTCCCAGTAGCATGACCCCCTACCCCTTACTATCTGCCCTCCAAGATTACTCCCAAGGGTGCAGCTACAGCCAGCAAACCAAGTGCTTGTGCATTCACAGCACTTTCCCAACACCTCTGCAATGGAGGATGTACACCTTGATGTGGATTTGAAAGGAGGCAGATAACTGATGAGGAGAACAAATTCAACCTCCATTTTTGCAGAATGGGGACATTATACTTACAGTTCCTCTGGAATGTCTGTATATTTCTAAATCCATTCTCACATCTATTCCCAAAACCATGCAGGCTAATAAATGTTGAGGTGACAAGTCACAGCAATATGTTGCGTTGTAAAAGAATGGCATTGATAAATATTAAATGCAGCTACACAGTGAAAAAGTAAATAAGTAAATTCTTTATTGTTGTAGCAGTTAGAAAGGCATAGAGAAGTTTTCTCACACCCACAGCCTCAAGATTGCTGTATTTAGAATGCTGAAAAGCAAATTCCAGTGCTGAAGCTAGCTTCTCTGTAGGACTACATTTGGATATTCTGCCTAAGTCCTGGAAGCAGTGCCTCAAGGCTGTTTATTTTTGACATGTACTCCAGTACTGTCTGTCTTTCACAGATTGTGATGAAACCAGATAGCTATCATGAAAAGACAAACTTAGTTTGCTACTACTACTTCTGAGTATTCAACAGAAGCAAAGTGAGAGAACTATGAGATGCTATTTAAAGTCTTGTATAAAGCTTGCCCCTTACACGTTGCAGGATCTTGTTCTTTCCAGAATTCAGCAGCTTCTTAATTCTGTGCCCTCATAAATAAATGAGAGGAAAGGGACTACCAAGGCTGTACCTGCTGTTCTCTTTCTGGCTCTGTGATTTCTATGGCAGTCTGAATGGTCTTGTCACTTGTTCTCATACTGATGTACTCGGGTGTTGCTAGGCTTCATCATGACACCGGTCTCTCCAGTATATACAGAGGAGGTGGTTGGTCTCCAGAAGGTTAAATGATGGAGTGGCAAAATTAATCAAATCTGTATGGACACAGGGAAACTGGAAGAGTTTCAGTGTGTGGTGTTCTGGTTCACATTTGTGCTACTTTAATTGAGACTTATTCTACTCCTTGTTAAGTTTGTAAGCCTGAATGCAGAGTGTAAAGTTGACTCTTCAGTGAAACATGGATTCCTCTTGGCGGAACAAGTTGCTCAATGGGAGATTTCTGCTTTCTTTTTTACATTTTTAGCAGTTAAATAAATGAGAACTCAGAGCTTACAAGATTTTCATCTTTGCAAACTTCTGCAAGAGTGCAGTAAAGGCTTCCAGAGATGTTTGTGGCAGTACAGTGAAGTAAATGCCTTTGAGGTCAGTGCAGTTATAAGGATTTCCCTAGTTGCTGCCATATATATGCATCTCTTAAGTATTGCTAAAAACCTCTTTGATTTTGAATAATGGTAATATGGTTGGAAGCTACTTTGCTAGATAAGGAACATAAAAAGGAATGTGTGTTTGTTTTTTTTTAATATATGTACTTGATGGTGGAAACCCTACTGGTTATCACAGTGACTTCCTACATGCTCAAGGCAGGGCATTCCTAGAGGTTGCTGCAGGCAAGCCCTGGGGAAAGCCATCTCCCAACCCTGCCAAATGGCTGGGGAGGTGGTCACAGCTGAGCATGGGGTAGAAATCTGTGATTTATAGAATCTCTGTGGAACCAGTTTGAGATCATTTGCTGCATTCTCATTGCTACTTTAAGAGAGAGATTACAGTAAATAACGGCTATGAGGAAGAGGAAAGAACACATTGTTTGGCCTCCTGCTCTTTTCGTATCCCTTTGAAGTTGGTAAGTAAATAATTTGGGCTACAAAGTCAGCACTCTACAATGTCCCTTTGTTTCTTTCACTGCTCTACTTTCCCTTCCTGCCCTCTGCCCACACCCAGCACTCCCCACCTCCTGCATGTTTGGCTTTGGCAGCAAATCAGGTGTTGTGGGCAACAGCTGCAGTGCAGGGGTTAAAATGTTTCCTGGGGACCCTATGGAGTCAAACAAATGAGAGTTCAATTCAAAGAAAGTTTATATCATCCTTATTTATTTTTTCATTTGCAGTAGGGCATACTGCAAAGTGGGGGACTTGTTTCCTTAAAAATGTATTAATACTAATTGCAGTCATTGTTTTTTTGTTGTTGTTGTTTTGTTTTTGTTTGTTTGTTTGTTTTTTGTATTTTGGACTATGGACTTGCATTAATTTGCAGTAGTTTCGTCATTTAAAAATACTCTTTGCAGTCTCCACAAAATGCTGTAAAGAATTGAAAGCTGGACTTTTGAAAAACACTGCTGTGGGTTTATGTACTTCCTTACAAAAAGGGCCTGGCCAGCTGCTCAGCTAATGTGAATGGCATCTGGGCACCAGCACCATCAGGAATATGATGTGGAGGACTGGTGTGACAGTGCCTTTCATTTTTATTAGCCACTTGAGTCCATTTTGCCAGGAAAAGCAAAGAAGTCTGAGATTTGGTCATGCTCTGGAAAAGTGACAGTTTTAGGTCCTGATCACTTGGTGACTTCTCTCTTTCATGACAGTGGTGCAGCAAAGACCTAGTGCTCCTGATCAGGTTCAGGTTAGCTAGTGGAGAGGTTAGAAGTGAGCTGCTGAATGCTGAGTTTTAATCACTCACAAAGCAGTGGAAGCACAAACCCACTTAGTGTGCAGCGTGCATTCTTCTGTTGGTGACAAAGGTCGTAGAAATTGTATGAAAACCTAAATTTAGAGTTGTCAGACCGCAACAGTGGATTTGGATGGAACCCATAAAAAACATCTTGGTTTTCCCCAGGTCTTTTCTCCTATCCCATGTGATCAAGGAAGGCACAGGTCTGATTGGAAAAGTCTGATTTATTTGTTTGGTATTCGTCTGTTTTTATGCATAACTCTTCTTTCAGAAATGGGTGCAGAGCCCTTTTGCAACAGTTATTGCTGTATCTTTGAATGAGCTGGAGTTACTACTTTGGGAGAGAGGCATGGATGATGAGATGAATTCATGGTTTTGCTGGGGATTATCAGCAAAACTTTTTGCTCAATCCAGTGGCATTTTCTTTGCTTTGCCCACATCCTCCTGCAGCTGTAGCTCTTCAGAAAACATTCACTTTTGGATGAATCCAGAATATAAGACCTGGCAGACAAGCTCTGTGCTCTCAGGAGTAGGAGGACAGCAGGCTGGCAGCTCTCTGCTCAGGCCAATGTGCAGGCAGAGAAACGTTGGGGGATGGTGGTCACCTTGTCCCGGTTACCTCCATGCCATGCAGGCAGGCTGGCATCCAGACAGGAGGAATGGGGCAGAGAGGGAAATATGGCGCTGAGGGGCTTCATGGTTTGGGAAGGCAGCCATGGCTGAGGGCGGAGTGACAGTGGGAGCTGGTAACCAGCCGAGAAATGCTTGCACCCAGAGAGTGGTGGAGTGTGCGGGACCGGCTGTGTGCCCGAGCATGCTTGGGTATAACACGTATTTAGCACTGGAGTGAGGCCAAGCCTGATATTAATTGCTTAGTGAACGTGAGTCAGAAGGATGAAAAAGGCAGCTGCTTTCTGCCAGGATGCTGTAGCAGTGCTTTTGAAAACACACTTTGATATCATGCCTTGTAACAATTTTGTAGTTGGCAATATAAACATTGTTCAGTAAAAGCTGCAGTACGTGAGAGATTCTGTAGCAGTTATGTGAGAACAGCCTCTTCCATAGGGCAGAGCACTCTGCTGTATAGCCAGGGGTGGGCAAGCCCAGGGTTGCGAGCCTGGGGCTCAGCCTGTGAGCTGGCTGTGGCAGGATGCAGGAGCAATGAGGCAGCCACCCAGGTAGTACTGGATGGCAGGAGGGCACTGTGAGGAACTGGAGCTATTTCCAGAGAGATCCAACTTGCTGCTTCTGAGACCACTGTTTTGTGAAAGCTGTCCCCTTCTGAGCCACAGTATGTGTGTGAGGGGATATTCCTGTGGGCAGCTCATGTGCTTGTTTGTGGGCGCAGGTTTTATCACCTACATACCGCCATGTGCCAGCCACTGTGGCCGGGCCAAGTCCATGGCTGCCCAGGGATACCTCCTTTACCTTGCCCTGCACAAATCAACCACACAGGCATCCAAGTGATGGCAATGGCACCACCCACCAGTACATGCCCTCGCCCTTTCCCCACGGGCAGTTGCATGGTCCATGCCCTGGTGTCCTCTGGTGAGATCCAGGCTGGGCATCACACATACGCATTGCTCTCAGCAAAGACAAGGGACAAGCAGGGAGCGCAGCTTCTGCTGCAGAGGAGCTGGTTGTGGCTCAGTCCAGATATTTCCACTCTCTCCCACAGGAAATTCTCTTTATCTTTGTGGTAAACAATCTTATTTCCAGTGTTGTGTGATCTCCTATGCAACCTGAGTGTAGGCCAATGGGCTCTCAATGCAGTGGCTGCAATCTTGATCTTCATTCAAATGCCCATGAGAATGCTGTTTGCAAAGTATGTTTGGTGTGCTTTTAGTAACTCCTGGTGATGAGGGGAGATTTTATGAAATCTAAGCATGTTTCAGCTTTCTGGCTGGTGAACACCTTCTGCTTAAATATTTTGCTTAGCTTCAGTCCAGTGGGAAGCCATGAAACTGGGATGTCTGTGGCAAGGCCATTAACTGCTTCCCAATAGAGTGATAGAAAGCAGCTACTGAAAGCAATATTAAATAAAACTTAGCATTAGCAAGAAACCTTGCATTGAATTGACTGGTTAAATACACCTATTTCCATTCAAAAGAGCTGTGCCTATAGAAAAGAAGAATGTGACATGAGGAACTTAAACCATTGCATTTAAGACTCAATGTATTTGAGGTTTGGTCCGTGCATTTCTATTGAAAAACAAAATTTCATGTAGAAAATAACAATAAAACCTAAACTAATAATAGACTTGTTCACATTTCTTATTTGAAAAGATGAAGAAAGGATATATTTTCAATTTCTTTCAATTTCCTCAGTTTTTGAGCCTTTGATAAACAGTAAGTTTTATATTTATAATTTTTTTTCTAAATGTAGTCATTAAATGTCTTTGAATTATCTGAACCAGGGTTTTATTCTGTCTTCCCTCTGTGACTTCAGACTCCTTCCCTCGGGTGCATTTTCAAGCATATTTCAGTGTAACATTTTTCTTTGCTCTGGTAATCCTGCTGAGAAAGTCAAAATGTAGAGCTGGAGTCAGAAGCAATAGTTACTAGGGCTTGGCCTGACTTGGGGCATTGCTTCAGCTCCTGTGACAGATGCGCTTTTGCCATGACCTTTTCCTTTGAGGCAGACAGGCAGAGCAGGGGCAGTGAGGGACTTCACAGGTTCAGGACAATGCTGCACTTGCCTCTCATCAGCTATAGTGCCTGAATGACTGTCCTTCCCACGTTACACAGGTGAAAAGCTGGAAAATAGCACTTACGCTATCTTAGTTCTAAAGATGTTCTGGTCTTATTACATTTCATTGCTGCCTCAAAGACAGATTTTTAAAAAAGGAGTTTCCTTGGGGACAAGACCTTGTATAACCTGCAAAGAGGAGGACGGAGGGCTGAGGTGTCTGCAGTTTTCCTTGTACACTTTCTGCAGAAATGTAGTGCTCTGTGACCTGTATGGTTGTCTGCATCTCACTATGACAGTGATGTCTTTTCAGCATTGTGAGAAGAGTTGTACCACAGAGAATCCTTGAGGTTTAACTGAGGTGGCATAGGCCAGAACAAACCCACTGAGATGAAAACCAGGCAAACACTAGACTTTTGGTTTTAAGGAGTTCATCCCCATGATGTCTTGTGGCTGTATAACTTTTCCCTTTATTTTCCCTTTTCACTCTCCAATGAGGACAAGTTGCAAATCAAACTCCAGACTGCGGTCACTTGGTTTTCAGCAGCCCAACTAAAATAAATGCTTACTAGTAGAAACACGAGGATTAAATAAGGACTGTAGGTAGCTCTTTTTTACTACACAGACCACAGGACTGTCCCATATCCTGCTGGAAGCGATCTGGTTTCACACTGCCTGCACTTCCCTGGGTCAAGAAAGCTGACAGCATATGTACTGTATCTCTCCTTATACTTTAATTCCCACTGAAGAAAGTTTCCATTAAAAGGATGATTTTTCTCAAGGGTCTGGTTTGCCTTTTGTTTTTAGCATTTTCCTATGCATCTTAAAATCAAAGGAGCTACGAAAACAACTTTTAAAAACAGGTATTTTTAAAAATATATCAACAAAGATATCTGAGAAACCATTTTTAGTGTGTTTCTTGGTGATACAATTTTGGATTAGTGTCTCTTATTCACCTCTATTCTGAGCATGAACCTGTGACAGAATTAGGTAACAGGCAACAAAGACAGAAGTAATGATAATGCTTCAAAATAAATGCTGTTGCCTGTGAATAAGCAGTTGAGTGGGATTCATGAAATGGCAGTGTTATTATATAGTTGCAAGGCAACATTTGATACCTTAGATCTTACCTTTGCACAGCATGCCACCTTCACCCCAGCTCCCAGAATGGTACACATTTTTATCAGTAACTCTTTTCTAGCTTTTCACCCTTCAACAGTCTTATCTTGTTCTTTTGAGTATTTGTGAAAGAAAACTCAGGTAGTAATTAAAACAGCCAGATCAAAACAACTTAACCAAAACATCTCCAAAAGTGAAATTCTAAGTAAACATGAATTCCCAGCTCTTCAGGATTCTATTCTATTAACACCTCTAGAATTAGTTTTGATTTTGTAGTCGTAAAGGGCAACAGCATACAAGACCCCTATAGAAAGAGTTGCTGTGTTCCACTCGACCTAAAACTGAGGGCTGCTACACATATACAGATGTGGCACCAGTTTCACTAATGTAATAGTTTCCATTTTTTCGAGATTCAGCATAATGAAATAAGTTAGGCTTTAACACATACATTTTACATTACTGGTACACATTTAAATAGTTCACTAAGAATTTCTTCCTCTAGTAGTCAAGGTCTCCTATCTGTCACCTGCTTCCTTCCCCTCTGTAGACGCATCCTGTTTTCTATGTCAGTCCCCACGTCCCTCCTGTATTTCCATGGACCTTTTCCTGTTGTCCTATGCTTCTGCAGCTGCTCCAAACCTGAGCTCACCCCTTGCCATGAAAATCCACTTTGCTGCAGTACCAACTCTCTGCCCGTGCTGGGGTGGGCTGGGTGAGCACCTATCCTCTCCCTATCCTCTCCCTGCTCTGGTAGCACTGCTGTGAAGTAGCCTGCACATTTTGCTGAGGACACCCATCCCACCATTTGTGTTTACCTTGTTCCCAGTGCTTTTTGCATTGTGCAAACAGAGCAAGAAAACCAACAGGAAAGTAAGATGAGTCAGGGCTGTGACAGTATATGGTTAGGTCATGTCTGTGCTTCCATGCATGATTCAGTTGCTCTCTGCCTGATGGCTCCTTACACGGAAATAAAGTGTGGAATGATAATTGGGAAAAAACTGTTTGAGGAAGGATACTACCTATTACATGTGAAATTGCATCTTTAAGGTTTCAGTAGGGTTTGGCTGTAAATCAAAACCAGAGTCTCTGTTTATACAGAACTGTCAAATACTCTTTAACTCATGAGTGTTTCCAACCCTTTTTGCTACTGCTTTGCAAGATAAACATGACTCCATTTATTTTAATTACCTGTTTTCCAACAACTGTAAAACTGAGGTGGAGAATTACAAAATACTTTTTAAGAAGGTGGAAAGCATTTGAGATGGTTTTGTGGTCAGCATTTTCTTACACTTTTTTTATTTATTGAGGAATACGTTTTGTTTTTCTTCCTTGGTTCTCTTTTTACTGCAGGAGATGGATGTGGGCATGTGGTGATGTATCAGGACAGCGGGACCCTGGCTTCCAAGAACTATCCTGGGACATATCCAAACTACACACTTTGTGAAAAGAAAATCCAAGTACCTCAGGGGAAACGCCTGATCTTAAAAATAGGAGACCTGGATATTGAATCACAGAAGTGTGAATCTAGCTACCTTACCATCCTGAGTTCTTCAATGCTGCATGGTAAGTCAAAGCAAGTCATCTCTCCTGCATCTATTTCATAATTAGTCTGGGACTCAGATGAGATAACCTCTGCTATTGCTACCTGTTTGTCATCGATAACCTTTCCTAACATACAGTCTTTAATACTTCAGATATTAAATGTGTGCAGCCAGGCTGCACTTGAGTAAGCAATTTATATAAGAGGATAAGTGTATAAACATGCTATAACTGTGCACTTAAAACAATAGAACAACAAAGTCCTCCCAAGAGGACCTGAGGCCTTCCTCAAATCAGTTTTCCCAGCCAGGTGCTGCTGGGGCTTTTGATCTGCTCTGTAAAGGAGTCAAACTGATGTTCAGCTCAGTGAGCCCTTTTTCTGAAGTCAGATTGAAATCCAGGCAAAGATGTGTAGCTGTGAGGAGTCCCAAAACGATGGAAGAAACTCATGAGTTGCAAGTCCATAAGATTTTGCCAGCTGGGAGCAGGCTATAGCCCTTCAGGCAGCTGAGGTTGAACGTACTATACATTATAGGCAAAACAGATTCAGAGGAAAAAGAAAACGAAGAGGCAAGCTACACCAAGCTATCAAGGTGACCCAGCTCATTGCTTGTCTCAGTGCAGTATGTGGTTCACCCAAGCTCAGGTCTCATAACAGTAAAGAGAAATGATTGCCTTTAATTCATGAACATGGTAGGCCTATAATTTATCTGGTAAGATAGGATCAGGTGAAGTATTAAAGCCTCTCTCACAAATGAAGGTAAAGGTAATTATTGCTCATCACAAGGGATGTATTACATTTTGAAGCAGCCTTCAACAAGAGTGAACACTGACATGTTCGTATCTAAGCCTTGAATATAGCTTTATCTGAGTATAAGGAATGTTTCTGTTTGTGCACTTGAATTTATTTATTTATGTTTATGTTCATATACCTGTAAGAAAGGAATTCCATTCGCATGAAGCACACTGTCTGTACTTGGCAGTAAGTGATATGGGTTCAGTAGTGCATTATCATAACTTTGAATGATTTTTACTGATATTACCTTAACATTTCAAATCAAAGGCTTATCTAAGAAACAAGGATAAATCAGTATATTGTTTCTTGAAGTAAAAAATGAAGCTTGAATTCTAATTCAAATTTTGACTCCTTACACAACAGCCCCAAGGCATCTTCAGATAGTTCAGTCTTGCAGGTAATCAGCCTGCAAACACAGAATGCTGGCGTATTATGCAATCAAACCCATGTAATGAATTTTTTAAAGTGTTCCCACACCCATTTTCATACTTGATTAGTAATATCTGATGCATGTGGACTATAATTTGCATCCTCTGTAACGAACTGCACAATTAGCAGATTTTGCTTCTATCTGATTAAACAGGTTTTACAGCTTAAGCAGACATGCTATCTGTAATGGTTTTTGTGGTCTACAGCTTGCTGTAGACTTTCCTATATACAGAGTCCTTTCTTTACGTTCAGGTAGATACATGCAGTGAGGAAATAGCACTATATACAAAAATTCATGGTACCATTTGTGTTTTAAAAGACACAGGAATTCACAGATGAGATTAAGACTTTTCCAAGTGTGTTGTTTCAACAGTTTTGCTATAGTTCTAGAGTTTAATAAGTGTTTATGTAAGCAAAAGGAGCCCTGTGATTGGGCACTGCTAAGCACATTCAGTCCTGTGAGGTGTCCTTTCAGGTGGCTGCTTCTCAGCCCAGGTTTCCTCTCTACAGCTCTCCTCTCTTCCATGAAGCAGGTTGGTATCTTCATTCAGGAAGATACTGACCTTTACCATTGAATTTTTTAATAGGATGATGGAGATCTGAAAATACTTTGCAGGCATTGGAACTTCCAAGCAGTTAAAAATTAATGTTTGACTGTTTGGGGATGTCTGTACCTGACCAGGGCTTAAAAAGGAAAATCTAAAAAGCTAAGTGTGAAACCTGGCAGTGTGAACATTACTCATACCTCAAATTAGCCGGACAGCCTCTGCTCTTTGAGTATGCAGTTATCAGGAAATAAGGTCCAAAGGGAAATATGTTTTAAATACTACTCTGATCTCTTCAATTCCACAGAATACAAGACAGGCAATATCAGTATGCATGCAACATTTTACTGAGGAGTGCATCTGAAGCCTAGAAAATTGGTCAGAGGCAAAGCACCACACCATGTGCATGTAAATACATTAGTGTAAGCAAGTCTTGTGATGACAAAGTATTCTGTCCTTTCACATTTGTCCCATGGGTCTTTATATATAACTGTGATTCGTTCATTGTAATAACCTCCTGCTGGGATTCATGGAATACACAAGGAGTAACTCAGTTCATGTCTGAGGTATTTGTGTCCCATGCACCAAAGGGAAACTGTTACAAACAAGTGGATTTATGTTAGCCAGGTGATTTCTTTGCTTTAGCAAGCCTGTGACTACAGGTTAGGCAAAAGAACACTGATATGTGAGATGTGTTTAAGTTCAGGGCATTCATCCCATCTTGTACGCTGACCCAGGAATACCCTGGATTTAATTCCTTCCTAGAATAATGTGTAGCGCTGAGTATGCTGATCTACTAAGCCTCCACACTCAGATGGAACACAAACTTTACACTACAGTTCCCACTTTAGATACTTCTCAGCTTTGATGAACCTACGAAGGCAGCCACTGCATTTACGTTTCCACAATATTGCCATCAAAAGATGGCCATTAAATAATCTTAATGATGCTCTAAAACTGGAGCCATAAAGTGGGTGAACACTGTCTCAGGGTTATTATTCTTCCCACTGTTTTCTTCGAGGTTAACTGGAGGAATGACACTGTAGTAAGCCTTTTCTTTCCAACTGCTGGCTTTCCATCCAGACTTAGATGTGAAAACATTCATCATCAGTCAGCAGAGCTACAGTAACACCAGTTTTGGTGAAACTGAGTCACTTTTGTCTGGTAAATCTTTAAATGTTAACACAACTCTGCACATGTTGTCTCCGGGAGAAATAAATAGTGTCCCTTTTCAAAGGCACGGCTTTGCACTGAGTGAAAACAAGGTGGATTCTTTTGGTCTGCTTCTTCTATTTTCCACACAGAAAGGATCTAGAATAGAAAATAACATAAAGCACGTTTCACAGTGTAGACGGGGTGCAGCCTTCTCTGAAATTCTTTTCTTCTAGAGTTAATTGCATTAGCTGAGCATATTAAAAATACCGAGCTCTGAAAAGAGCTTCTGATTTTTTAATTAGTTAAAGGGATATGTGAAAACAAGATTAACCATGTGGTCCCTGTAGTTCTCAGGAACACAACAGCCATTGCTACACCACTTATGAACATATTAACAGAAATGTTTTTAAGGCTTGACAAGAATGGCTTTTGCAAAGCTTCTTCTCATGACTATCAAATTTCTGTATCTCTTTTGACCCTTTTTGCTTGCCTTTTTCACTCTTTCCTCAACTTAGTATTTTTTCCCTTAATTTTTGTGAGATTATCATAAGTCTTTGAGTGGAGAGAGAATAAAGAACAGATAAGTGCCTACTTCCATTCACTTGCAGTCAGTAGGAGGCTGATGTGTTCCTCTGGGGTGGATGTCAGATCTGCTGAGTGACTAGTAATAATTTGGAGAGTTAATGCAGTTAACTTCTTGCATAATTTGCACTCAGTAACTAGTGTGAAATAGCAAAAGAAATTACTGGAAATGTTCTTTTCTCCCTGCAGCCAGTCACTGATGGTTGTTAGGAAAATTGAGCGTTCACTGAAGTGTGAGTGTCTGGTGGCTGCTGAGAGTAAGCGTGCATGTGTGTGTGTGCAGGAGAACCAAATGCTTTCCAGTGCTTCACACACCTGTCATCATGGCAAGAGCGCATTCATCGCACCACCCTTCCTTACTATAGATTATAGTAAGTGTCTTACTTGAACAGAGGGTGCGCCCAGGCTTCTTTTTCACTCCTCAAAGGAAACTTGTTATTTCAGTATTGTTTCTGGTATTTCAGGAAATCCAGTGAAATGCCCAGACAAGTTCTCATTGAAGATGAAGTTGAGCGATTTCTTAACAGTCAAAACTCTGTTAACAGTTGGGTTTCGCCTGAATGGTTACAGCAGCTTTCAAAAGATTTAGCTGTAAAACGATGACTTTGCTTTTCTTTTATCAAATGACCTCGTATTCATTTTAGATTCATAAACTATATTGTCCTTTTTTCTGAGTCTTTTGTTAAATGGGTACATCTCTTTGCTAGAGATTCATAACTGTGGCTGGGCTTCTGTCCTTGGGTTTAGCTAACACCACAGGCGAAGTGTTAGGTGAGGTCAGGCAGGCAGACCTACAGCGTGGAGAACAGGTGGCCCAGGCTCTCCATTTTTAAACTGTAATTAATTACTTCTTTTACCTGACTGCTTGGTGGCCTTTTTCCTCTCCTTCATCGCCATCTTTGGCAACCCTTTGGAAGAATTAACTGAAAGTTTCATTTGTTTTTTTGTAAAACAAGTAACTCAGACTTATTCTGAAGTCAGACTGTGTTGTGCAGAGTTAAATGCTGAATAATCAGACTGTCTCACCCTGAGTAACAGATGTGACTTCCCTGTCAACTCATCTCTGTTGAGCATTAAACGCCACTTCATTGCGTCCTGCACAGAGGAGGCTTCTCTTCTCTCTTTTTTGTTAGCAGGAGAAGAGTTACCAGCTATTCTCAGTCACTGCTTATGAAAGTGAAGCATGTGTGTGAATGTGGGATGGAGACAAATTTCAAAAATGCACATTTTCATATAAGAGATCCTTGCAGTTTTTGTGAGCTGTCTGTGCAAATCTTTTACACACTGGCTGAGTTTTTAGCTCTGAAATGATGCAGGCATAATCCATGTTCATCATATCCCCTGTCTTTCTCCAGCTATTGAGGTACCTCAAAACCTGCAGAAACTAGCAGCATGTAGGCCTTGCTACTTAGTATGAGAGAAGTGAGCCCTCTGGCAGAGCACTTCTTAAGGGAAGTAGAAAGAATAAAGGAGCACAGCTCTACAAAATGACCTCAGGAAATGTTCCGGAGTCTGGCTGACAGCAGAAGTAAACTAGACTTCATAAAAACAGACAATGCTATAAAGATGATCAGATTTGCAAAACAATGCTACTATCAAAAAGACAAAAGTGGTAGACTATTGCTAACATTTTAAAAACAAACAAAGCATAAAATAACTTCTTTGGTCTCCAGAGGAGGCAGCCAAAGGATATACATGGGACCATTTACCGTGTATTTCCCAGAACATTAATACTGCTTGGAGACAATAATTTCAAAATAAGAGTATTTCAGCCACCTAAACCATATCAACAGATTAGGAGTTCTGGAAGAAAGGCATTAAAAGTTAATTTAATTATAGAGAATATTAAATTAGGAACGTTCAAAATCCATAAGCCCCTAATAGCTCTCCTGCAGAATTTAAAAAATACATATCTATTAATGAATCTGAAGTGAACAGACGGAACCACAGTTGTGTCAGCTCTTCAGCAAGACACCAAAAAAAGAAAGGCCCTGATATGTAGATATACTAATACTGAAGTATGGAGAACACCTACTCAATTTCATGACGTATCACACATCTGTTTATTAAATCAAAACCTTTCCTTTGTTCTTAGTAAACAAACCAAACAACCCTGCCTCCTCCTTACCCTAGCAGACATCCAGCAGAGTCACTGAAAGAGGAAGCAAGGAGAGAGATCAGCATTCATGACTTGTTTTTCGAGCTGAATATGCAAAGCAACCCACCTCACAACTAACTTCAGAAGATGAAAAACTGATAAAGTGATCTGGCAGTTTTCAAAAGGAATCTTAAAAACTTCTGGCATAGTCCCAAGTTTAGAAATTAAATGCTTATCCAGACTCAAGTCCAAATGCTGCAGTAAAAGTTAACGAGGCCTTTAAATGAGTTTCTCCCTTTTAAACTGGGCACAAACCAAAGCTTTCTCCTTCGTCCCTCTTCTCCACTGAGGTTGCTCAGTATTCATGTAGACAGGCTGTCAACAAACTCTATGTGGAATACTCAGAGAAAAGAGGGGAGCGTGAGGCTTAGAAGGAGATGATAAAGATCCATGATCTTGTCACCTCAATTGCAAGTGGAAAATACTGCCTAGGAAATACAGTTTTCAGTTTAAGTAGAATTGCTACAGGTGCTGATGGGTTTTAATCTACTAATGTCTACAAAATCTCCTAATGTGTGTATTCAAAAGGACACTAGGTATGTCAATGGAGAGCAAATATGCTGGGTGCTAATGTGTGTAGAGAAAGTGCATCTCACTCAGGCACGGGATGAACCAAAATGTCAGAAGTCTGGGAGAGTATGATTATTCTGGCTTTATAATATTAAAAATAGAGAGCTGCTGTGCTGCAAGTGCATAAGAAAGAGTACATGTAGTTAAAAACAGTCTCATTATTTTTCTTAAGGAAATTAGAAAACAGAAACATAAAATTCTCCAAACAGAATTCAGTCCAAACCTACCCTAAAAAACTGTCTTGACCCCAAATCCATTTTATTTAGTAAGAATTACCAGTTTTCACATGGGGAATTTCTTGAAAAAGTTGGTGTAAAATGAATTGATTGTAGGGAAAATGAGAATTGGAGGTCAAAAGGTCACTGAAAAAACTGGGCAAAATGGAGAGATTAGCTGCTAAACAGAAAACTATGTTATTCAGTAAATCAGATGTGCTTGCATTGCTCACTATTAAACACTGAAGAGAGAGGAATGACACTTCAAAAAAATTGGCTGCATGCTTGTAGTTCTTTCACGTAATAAAAACAGAACAGTATCTCAAAGAACAGCGGTAGGGATGTGGGGTGGTGCTTGTACCCTTTTCTAAACCATAGTCCTCAGTGCAAATTTCTGTATTTGATGGCATGCATGCAATTAAGCTTTACTAGATATCATGGAAGTTTGATGACCTGTATTGCTGATATTACCAAATTGTGTTGAAATACTATGCAAGGCTTCATCTATTTGCAATGACAGAACAAGTGAAGGTTTTCTGGTATTAATATCTGCCTTTTTTTTTTTTTTTTTTTTTTTTTTAATCTATGCAGATAGGTAATTCATACAATTTTGGAAAGTATTAATTTCTTCACTGGTTACTGTTTCTTGCTTTTATATCCTTTTTTATAAACTAAGTTGATCCTAGATCTCCTTAGTTTAGAGCCACACGCTTGTCTCTGTGTACACCAGAACTACCCTTGACAGAACTAGGAGATAACCATACATTTGTAACCCTTACTGGATTTATTATTTAACAGTATAAAGTTGTCTTCAGGCATTGCATGCTGATTTCTTAATCTGTTTCTGAGTTATTGGCTTTCATATTATATAACTCTGTAAGTCTAGACTTTCTTATTTTATTTTACCATTTTTGCTTATGACATGTGATTTGTTTGTATAATTACCTGGAACACATGTAGACTTGCTACTGGAGGAGACAGTTAATCCTGACCCAGCCGGTGTGTGGTTGAGTGAGTCAGCGATCAAAATTATACCTGCAGAGTAGATATGTCACTGCTAATCGCTGCCAGGGAAAAAGCAGAAGAGCACTGGTGAGAAAATATACAGTCAGTCCCTGAGACAAGAAAAGGACTAAAGCTTTCGCAGGTGTTTCATTTTGAAGAAGCACAACGCCTTCCTGTCTTCTCCCCTTTCTCTCTTTCTCTCTTCCTATACTTCAGAAGAAAAATAAAGTTCTAAGTTAGCACTTCTCCTACTGCATTCTGACACAAAAGACCTTCTCAAATAAACCACTCGTGCAGTTGTCTGGTATGACATAGTGTCAAATGCTGTCTTTTTGATAAGTTCATTTCCTAAGCAATTTGTTTAACCCTTTTTATAGATATTGTTTTCTCTGACTAAGTCGTGACTCATTTTCGACACAGGAGTACTCGAGGGAAATGTCACAATTGTCACTTGTTTCTCTGCCTGCCTGGCTTTGTTATAATTTTACAAGCCAAAAGACAGAATCTGTCCTTTGACTTGTCCCCTTCTGCTGACAGCTGGTTGTCATTGCCTCTGACTGGGCTACTCTACAGGATGATCTCCTAGCTGCTATAAGGCTGATTAAGTATTTGGGAAAGGTCCCGCCCCCCCCCCCCCCAAGATTATCAAACAAAATGAAGAGGGTTTTAGACACCTGTTCAGAAGGCTCATCAAATTTGTGCTATACTTTGATTGCAGTTTCTTGTAATCTCAGTTCCAAGGTACCATAAAGTATCCACCACCAAGAAAATGAGATAGTCCTGGAAAAAATCAAAGGGATCATTTTCCATCCCAAGGTCTTGCTTTATTATATAAAAGCTGTTATAATTCTCAACAGAATAGATGGTCTGAGGGCTTCTAAGTAGGAAAGTGTTTAATATTTTACAAAACATCTTATTAGCAGTTCATATTGTAAGCATCCCCTTAAATTCAAAGTGTATCCAAACTGCTTTTGTTTTCCTGTGTCCTCTGTGTTTGAGGGCAGCCAGAGACAAGTGTTTGCTCCCAGGTGTGGTGGTGGAAGGCAAGACTATGGCAGTTTCAAAAGAAAGCTCCCCTCAGGAAGTGACTTCTGAAGAAGCAAATGTAATTGTGAGAGTCCCGGACACGCCTGCTGGGACAAGAAATGAGTGTCCTGAGGAGTGCTCCAAGATACTGCAGTTGGTAGCTATAAAACCATTATCTAATTCAATGTAGGCACAAGATTTGTGTCTCCTTTTCCTACTCCCTTCCTGTCCCTCTTTACTTTGTCTTAAACTCATTTAAACTATATATTTCAATGGTCTGGTGATGTTTTTAAAACGCGAGTAAATGCAGAAATTTTCTAAGTAGTTCTTGCTCATAAACTTGACACATGGCACACGCATCCTTTAAGACCAGGTGTGCTGTTTGTGATCCTAAGCTTTTCAGAATAGCTGCTATGCTGCAGCAGCTATAGCAGATCCTGTGTAGATCCCTTGGATTGCCTTTCAATGTTCATTCCATTCTTTTCTCTCATGAGTTACTGCTGTATTTAAGAACACTCTACTTCAAAGGTGGAAAAGTATTAATCATTTTCTTGAGGCTTATGTGATGAGAGATGTTAATGCTAGAATTTATGCCATGAAGGGAAAATTGGATTCTTGCCATTCTTTGCCAAGGTAACTTTGGAGCTCATGCCCATAAAGGACTGAAGCTAAAACCCTTTTGTCAACATGTGGATTGGTACGGAAGGAGAATGAACATGTTATGAAATTCCTTGTTTATCACAAGAATATTCCAGCCTAACTATCTCATCTAAACTCTGAAATCTTCATTCTGTCTGTAGGACCCTACTGTGGTAATATGATGCCTGTCCCCAAAGAAATCATTCTGGACAGCAATGAAGCAACTATCCACTTTGAGAGTGGATCCCATGTATCAGGACGAGGCTTTCTGTTGTCTTATGCCAGCAGTGATCATCCAGGTAAAGCACTTTTTCTAAAGGACAAGCAGCATAGTCCTCCCTAATTCATTATCTTCTCTACACACAGACTTTGGCTCGTATGTTTGGTCCTAAATATTTTCGGGTGTCTTATTGGCATGAAATATCATCTTTCTGACAGCACGTGTACGAGAAGCAATGGTAACATTAAGTAGATACAAAAGCTGCTGAAATCTTACCTAGATAATTTGCAGAACAGGCCCAGTGAAACAGAAAATGAGAACCGTCTGTATTCAGGGCTTTTACCACACAGGGATAGGATGAAGAGATCAGAGAGGTGAAGAGACAAAATCTACATTTAATACTGTATGGTCTGTTCCTATGCATCTTTCTTGAAGGTATGTAAAATATGAGCAGAAGAGGGAGATGAAAAGAATGAGGGAAAACCATTGCAATTTCATGTTTAGCCAAACATTTTTCTGTATTTCTATGTCTTGCAACTTGGATTGATATTTGTAAACTTTCCACAGATCTAATCACATGTCTGGAACGAGCAAACCACTACACAAAGACTGAATACAGGTAAAGAAGGTCTATATCTCTCTTCGCTATTCCTTACTTTTCTGTGTCACCTGGTCCAATTGCTGTAAAATGTCACATAAGACATGTACAGTCTTAGTTTTCTGGAAAAGTGAATGTTTTTGAGCTACAATACTGCAGTAGTGTAAGGCCTTGTTGTGTGAAGCACTAGTGCAGAATGGAAATCTGCAGCCCAGGAAAACAAGAGGATATTGTTACAGAGCTCTCAGCAAACCTCATTTGGGAATGCATGCATATGGTGTATGTAAAAAGAATTTCCACTTTGAAATTCAAAGTAGCCTTGAATACCATGGCATCTCCTGAGAGCAGATCATGCCTCAGCTGATAAAAGATCATCTGAGGACAAGCTATAATTTCTGGGCTCCTTGATAGGATTTGAAATGGTAATTAATTGTACTTTTCTGGTTACTTGCCTGGATGTGCATGCAGACTTCTTATCTGGGCTGAAAGCTTGAGTAATAACATTCCTAGAACAACAGGATTGAACAAAATGCACTTGAAGAACTGCTGTTGTAGTTCTTTGTGTGCTGCTATGTGCAGTCCACTCAAGGGCACTTCTATTTACCTTCTGTAATCACTAATGAACAGTCAGCCAGAACATATTGCTGAAATATCTATGGGTCTGAGAGCATTTCTTTTGCACGGGTTTGTTTCTGTGTATCATCATGACAGTCCAGGTTTTAAATAAGCCCTATTCTTTTACTACAGCAGATACTGTCCTGCTGGCTGCAGAGACATAGCAGGTGACATTTCTGGGAATATAGAAGAAGGATACAGAGATGTAAGTACCCAATATAAAGAGAGGAACTTAATAAAAACAGAAAAGACGATCCATTGCTCCGTTACATAGCACAGTTTGGTTTCGGTTTTTGCTGCTTGGCTGTTGTAAATAGTTCTTCCCAGATGTGTTACATTCTACTATCAGTATATTAGTATGTTATCAGTGTACATTGAGCAGGTACTGAAATACTGTTCAAACAGACTAATCAATTGTGTGAGAACAAAGTCCACTGATTGTCAAACTAACCTACTAACTCCAGGCTTCTGGCCTTTTGATGCATAGGGGTTTTCCTTCTTGAGGCAGTGCTCTTTGATGTCCTAAATATTCCTATGAATTCACCTTATACTTGTTTAAAATCCATGTGCATTTCTTTTCTAATGTTATCTCTCATAGGAATAAAATGCATTTCTGTTACTTGCGGGTTTTCTTTAAGATTCTGCCTTCAGTATTGCAGGAACATGCTCTGAGATGAAATTAATATTATACACTGTCCAATCACATCCCACCGATAACTAAAAACCTTTTGGAACAGTTTTTATTAACTGTTCAATCTTTAAAACAAAGCTGCCTGAGTGCTTACATTTGTCCATGGTTCCTATCACACCTTGCTCTGCCTTTCCTGTGCCCCTCACCTTGGTCTCACCTCCCTCTATGCCTCTGAAATCTTGACATCTTTCAGAGTGGAGTTAAGATTAATCCTACTACTGAAGTAAAACCCTACCGTATCACAAATAAAGCAGTTGCTGAGTCTCCAGAAAGTCCATGCATAACCTGTTCATCCAGTTACTCAAGCACACCACCCCATCCAGGAGAATGGCAGAGCTGAAAAAACAAAGAAATGCCACATTGCATTCTAATTAGCTGGAGTTATTCCTGCTGTCCAGGGTGACTGGGAAAGAAAAGCAGCACATGACATGACCTCATGCAGATGTTATCTAGGTGGAGGAGTTTTTGAAGGAAATCCTCCCTCCGCCATTAACACAGATTCAGCTTTTCTGATGGGAAAGACCTCCAGGACTCCCTGGAGCCCTACTACCCCAGTGTCCCAGCACACCAGCCCTCCCTGGAAGGGACAGGCAGACAGCCCTGCTTGCCAGGTGCTAGAGGTGCCCGAGCTGGCCCCATGTGAATGACACATAGCCACATTTCCCAATGTGTGCCATGCCTCAAATCTTAAGGCACTATGCAGTAGCAGGTAGGTCTGGCTTCAGGTAAGTCCACAAAAGCCATTATTGTTTTCTCTTTGCAAAGAAGAGTGGTTGCTTTGCCTTTGACTTTGTTTTCCTGAGGTGGGCCAAATATTTATCAAGTCAAAACTTCACCACACTTTCCTAGAACCAAATGATTACATTCTTCATTTGAGAAAAACTTGACTTTTGGAAGCATGTATTTTTTTCAAAGATAACTATTCTTTCTCTTTAAGTCTCTCCCTATTGCTCTCATTCCTTTGCAGGATTTTATGAGCTCTAACACTTCTGTAGCAGTGGCTTGGAAGTGAGAGCACTACCACTTTGTCAGATTTGCCCTCTCAGTTTGGGGTCTTGATGGCTTCTACTTTTCAGACCTCACTGCTGTGCAAGTCGGCGATACATGCAGGTGTTATTGCAGATGAACTGGGCGGTCAGATCAGTGTCACCCAGCAGAAGGGCATCAGCCGCTATGAAGGCATTGTCGCCAATGGTATCTCCTCACATGAGTGAGTATTGCTGGGGCACAGGGAGTTGGGAAGGAACTTAACTTACCCACCACTGGCTCTGGGAGTAGTCCCAGAGCCCAGTGTACTGGCCAGGCCATCAGATGGAGGGGAGACACCGCACCAATGCTTTTTGGGGAAGGAGATGTCAGCTGCTGGTTTTTGGGGATTTGTGCATTTGTCTCTATGGCTTTATTAACATGGTGTTGGCAGAGATTGTAGGAAAATGTTTCAAGTTTATGTGGCTTTATAAAGTTTAAGGCTGTATCTTCTCTCTCTTTTCTTCCTTTCCTTCCAAAATACATTTGCAAATTAGTTTTTTAGCAGATACGTGAAAGTATGATGTTCTGCAACAAACATCTTTAACAGATGTACTAATAAATCATGCTAAATTCATGTTAAAGTGGAAAAAAAAAATACCTAGGAATAATAAATAAATAGAAAGTGCCGTTGAGCCACAGGGGATTTAGTGAATACCTTCTTAAACATTGTGCTTTTGACATGTTCAGAATTTTTCTGTTTTAGAATATTTATAGCAAGGGTGTTATATTTACTACTTATCTTCTGACTTATAATTGCACTGTTGTTGAAGTAGAAATAAATCCTCTAATCACTATCCAGTGCAGTAAGCCCTTCCAGCAACTGCTTCTGTCATCTCTGTTGGTTCATATTTTGAATTTTTAAATGTTATCTGGGTTTTGCAATAAGCATTTTTTCTTATGGGAAGGAAAATCTCCTCAGTCCCATAGACTACAAGAGCCAAGGGAATATGACTTTTCAATTTTTTCCTATTTCCCCCATGTTTGCTCCACGTCCTCCCGACAATTTAACAATCATTCTTTCATTTGTTAAAAAAAGAAAAAAAAAAAAAAAAGAACAAGAAGAAATCCTACAGAACCATATCAGCCATTCTGTAAACATTTGGCTTCTCCCTTCTCTCAGTGAAGCAGAACAGGCAGACCAGTTATGAAAATCGCTATGAAACATGCTGGTACCGAAATCAAAGCTAATTTTAAGCTATCTGTGTATGCATCTCACTCCTGCAGGTGATAAGCAAATTATGTAATCAGATGTTTAATTTTTAAGCCTTGTTCCCAGTGACCCTGGCCACATTCACTTTGTGAACCCAACAGAAGACACGGGCATTCATTCTGTCTATTGCTGTGCTTAACCTTAGGTACAGGTGGAAAGTCTTTGTATATCGGCACTGTGGGTAGCTGAATACAAAGTGAGTAGCATGTAGACAACTAGCAGAAGGCCTTTAAAGCCTAAATATTTTCTATTTTTCTTAAGTATGTTGCTTCACAGCTAAAATATGTGGAAAAATGATATGATCTCGTATCAAGGAAAGCAGGACTGGGGGCTCAGCTCAGCAGTGAGCCTTTTCATAAAGCAAGAAATACAAATTATTTCCATCACACATGCCATCTTTATGAAACCCTAAGAAATTAAATATTTTGTGCCTTAACTACAGAGGTTGTAGAACCGTTTACATACATTTGTATGCGTGTGATCCTTGAGAATCCCAGGAGTAACTCAGACAGTAGCACATAAAATGGTATAATGAAAGACAGCTGGGATTCCCACTTGTATTTTTTCACAGTACAAGAGTTAGTGAGCAACGAATGAAGCGTAGAAGACAGCAAATGTAGATGTGCTGGGGGAAAACACTGTTTGCATAATTAACCCATGAACTTCACTGCCAAGCATCCTTTTATTGCTGCTACTCAAAATGAGTTATCCACCTCACGTGAGTAATGAAAGTGTCCGCAGAGGTGAAAACATCGAGTGATAGAACTCCCACTGACTAAAACAAGAGCTGAGATGTGTACTCCTGTGCTGAAACAGGGCCTCCCAGCTTGGATTCATCCCAGTTAGTGCGAGGCTCCACAGAGAGCACCCCAGTGAGGAGTGGCCGTCACCTCCAGCACACCGTGGTGGACAGAGGTACTCCTCAAGGACAGTGCTCTCCCAAAGGAATGGGTTTGCCCTGAGGGACCAACCAATGCTTTCTGCAGATCAGACAGGCAGGGAGACAAAGGTACATGGGTTCCTAGTGTGTCAGGTGCCTACAAGTGAGATGCGTGATTTGTAGAAACGTAGGAGGGTGAGAAAAGTGATTCTTGGAATGCTTCTGCTGCCCCTGGTGGCTGGGACAGTCCCAGGAGCAGATGAACCGCTGCTATGACCTCATCCAAGGGAGGTAAACTGGGGGATGCAGGGAGATTATTTTATTTCAAAACATGGAAATGTGTTCCTGGAAGCAGATGGCCTATTTACTATGGAAAATGAAAAAGTGCACATCGTGCTTTAAAAAAGTTTTTATAATGTGTATTCCCAAAGCTGCCCAGCTTCCCTGTCCTTGGGACACCTCTGCACTGCAATACATTCCTTTGAATGTCTTTTCCTTGCCAGCACCAGCAAGGAAAAACTAGTACTAGGATAGCAGTGTTGTACCAGCTTTATGTCCTGCCTTAAATGAAAGCTTACTCGAGTTTTTAAAAATCTCATTTATAGCGGATTTCAGTATTAAAGATTTAAATTATTTAGTGACTTGAGCTGAAACTGACCTCGTCAAAGCTGCTGCTTGTGTGCACCGAGCTGTTAAATATCTGCGTTATAAAGTACGCAGCAGAGCTATGAATCGTTCACTTGCCAGCCTTTAAGACCTGACCTTGGCCTCCCTGATTCCATTTTTCAACAAGCTTGTTATGCTCTGTTATCTGTGAGACTTCCAACTCTCACGCCCCATGTGCAGACCTGAACCCACAAATGATATAATGAATATCAAGTGGCAGGATTTACTGAGCATTTCTGCTACTCGAGGACAAATATATGGGGTTTAACTTTGTAATGTGAGCTGCCTGTGGAGGCCTGTAACTGTACGTCTACACATGTGAAGTCATTTGCCTGTGAAAATGGAAGAGCCTGCATGCCTGTGAACTATGAATATGAGATTTGGGTTAACCTGTGCTGCTTATAAAAAGCTTCCTTGGGACAGATGCTGGAATAAAGGATTTGAGGTTTACATAAGCTTATAATGTGAAGCAGCATTCTTTTTTTTTTTTTTTTCTCAGAGGCACCAGCACAGGTCTGCCATGCAGTCCTGACAGTGGTGCTGCTGGCTAAGCAGGAAAACAAAGAGCATGGGATGATGCCATCCCTTAAAGGACAAAGTGAAATTTGTATGACAAATGCCACCTGTCACATTATGAAACTGATGAATTACCACTTACTGAATTAGTTTGTCTTCTTCAGTGACTTGCAGAATTATTGCAGAAATATTTCAGCCCGATTTTATAGCTTTACAGGTATTAGGAGTACTAACTTCCTCCCTTTGGTTGCTAAAATTGCAGTCCTGTAGTTTGAAAGGGAGCTCAGTGACTTTTTTTATTACAGAGGGATAGCACATAAATACATATTTGTGAAATGCTTCTGTTTTGAGTAGGTTTTACTGATCACAGTCAGTTTTTCTTTTCTTCTCTTGAACTGGATTGTTTTGTGTTCCCTAAGAAAATGGTTTTGGCTGTGGTTCTGAGCTGGCTGGAAGCAAGCAGAACACATCTGATGGCCCGTGAGGATCACCTCGGGGAGGATGTGGGAGGGAGGGGCTGAATTTCTCATCTCAGTGACTCCACCACCTACGTGCCCAAATAGATCTGCTCCATCCCAGCACTCTCCCCCACCCCAAAGGGCCTCTTTTGCCTGCAGGCATTGGCTTTCCCTCAGTGACAAAAAGAAGCAGTGTTCTTATTGACCTTGACACCAGACCGCTTTCCACTTCCTGATTTGCAGCACTTAAAAACCATACGGCTGTGTGCACGGCTATCAAGCTGTAGGCTGTTAGACTCTATAGGTAACCTCTGAGGAAATCATAGAATTGAGTTGGAAGGGACCCTGAAAGGCCATCTAGTCCAGCTCCCCTGCAATGAACAGGGACATCTACAGCTAGATCAGGCTGCTCAGAGCCTTAGCCAGCCTGGCCTCAAATGTCTCCATGGACAGGACACCTACCACCTCTCTGGGCAACCTGAAATGTTCCTGGCTGGCAGCAAAGGGCAGCCTGATGGAGCTGGCTCAGTGCTTGAGTACTCCACTGTCACACTGGCCAAAAGCTTTTGAGGGGCACCTGAGGCATGAGGCCACACGAAGCAGCAGAGAAAGGGCCAAATTTTCAGGAAATCTGAATTTCATATTGAAACCCAAGCTTTTATTTTCATTGTGAAGACAACTAAAGGAATCATTTTGGGATCTCAGTGAGAATCAGAAGGGAAAGTGGCTCCATGGGAAGGCTGAAAGCACAGTTTTCCATGCTATAGTCACTGGGTGATGTTCTGTGTTGTGCAGGGTTGTGGAGGGTGGCCCAAGAATTTTTCTCCAGAAGCCCATGGTACAGGGAAGAATAGGGAAACCACAGATGTGTTAACAGAGCAAAAAGAAGAACTCCTAAGAAGAGCTGTTGAATGTGGTTATAACAGAACCAAACTGTTAATCTGAATATAATCTGTTTAATCTGAGCCAGATTAAAGCAATGGGCAGTTTTCATTGCCTGACTGAGGCACATTTAGCCAAAAGGAATGGCTGGAGCTAATGTGCATTAGTCATAGTCAGGCATAACTCTTTCACTGGTCCTAAGGCAATTTTCTTACACCAATGTGGTCTTACACCAATGTGAATTTACACCAGTGTGGACTTACACCAATAGAAATTCACTGATTTCAGTAAAGTTCCTCTAATTTAAACTGATGTGAGAAGAGAATCAGGCCTCATGCTAGAGCAGTGCTTTCATGGCTTCTTCAGTGTGCTTTGATTTTGCTGGTCTGAGGACTTGGGAGGTGGAAGATTTTGCAGTAGTGTTTAAGATCCTGTGCAGAGGAGTGAAGCAAAAGTGCACAGAAAGAGAAAAAGGGTGGGGAGATGGGCAATCATCCTAGAGCAGAGCAAATGCTGAAAGCTGCTAGAACTGCTCTGGATTCTGTCACAGCACGGGATGCACGAGAGTGCTTTGAGGGGGTAGATAGTCAAGAGCACTGCAAACACTTACCTGGCCATAGATACTTTGCTGGATAAAAAGTTATTCTGTACAGCGCCAAAGCCACCCATTTCTTAGCATTCCTATGGCTGTTTCCTCAAAGAGTGAATTACCTTTTTTTCTTACAGTGGATCGCTGTCAGATAAGCGGTTTATGTTTACTTCAAATGGTAAGAATAATGGCCTTATTTTTACCTTTTTATTTAAGTATTTCCTCAAAAGTTTTGAAAAGTAATCAGAAGAATGTTAGGCTGTGTCTAGAAAAGGTATTTTAGAACGGTTATTTTTTTTAAATTGGCAGACTGAATAAAAAATAGAAGGGAGGTGAAGTGAGCTGGAAAAAAAAACCAATAGGAATAAGTCATCTGCACATAGATGAGAAACAGGAATAGCATTCTGATATTACGTTTCTGGTGCTAGCATATGAAAAATGGCAATCAGATAATTCCATTTTTATGTACTTTAGGTGGCAGAAAATGAAAGCAGTTTTTCTCAGACACTTATAAGTTCCACCTTCATTATACAAGAACTAAAACATACAGTGGGATGGAAATATATTTACATTGAACTTATACAGAACTAGCTTTTGTTTATGACTTTCAAAGATGCAAAATGTCTTTAATCTGTCGAGCTGTTAATTTGCATAAAACATAGAAAAGCAGGGGGAAAAGTTCGTGCTCATTCATTTGAATTATATTTCAGTCATCTTAGATAAAATCTTTTACTATTCCAGTGAAAACTTCAGAACATGTATAGGCCTTTGTAATTGTCAGGAAATTATTTTTAACTCATTGAAACCATATTGCACTGGCCTGTTCTCTCTGAAGAACCTTGATGTGCAGATATTTTGTGGGTTCTTTGGTGGATTTTGTAATGCTTACCTGAAGCTATTACCTTCATGATATCACCTCTTGGCAGTGATATCAAGGAACTTCATTAATGAGGAACTTTCCTAGCCCTAATTGCAGGTGAATAACACGAAATATTTACAGTAAAGCGTTCCTTTCAGTAAAGTGCCTTCATTTTAGAAATGTTTTGTACAGCAAGATTAGTTAATGCCAAACTCTAAACATAAATATTATGATTCAGAAGGAGAAAAATAAAATGTAAGAAGTCTTCACATAAACAAAACAATACTGCAGAGATTAAAAACCAAAATGACAAAGAAAAAATAACAGATTCAGTAGTCAGTAAATGTGTATGTAGGGGCCAACTGGTAAAGGAGATAGACTGCAGCATTCTGGTACTGGATTATCCACTATAAATTGACTGGCAAACACTAATGGATAGCATCAGGTTAGCACCAGATTAGGCAATGTCTGGCTTCGCTGTTGTGAATGGTCTTCATATGTTGTCTGCCTAATATGAAAATAGACTGTTAAAATGCAAAATAACTGCTAATGCCTGTCTGTGTTGGGACTCCTAGGCTGCAATAGATCTCTCAGTCTGGAAGAGGGATTCCTCTCCAAGAGCCAGATCACTGCATCTTCCTACTGGGAGGAGACCAATGAATTTGGACAGCTATTCCAGTGGTCTCCTGACAAGGCGTGGCTTCAAGTCCTGGGACTGGCTTGGGCCTCTAACCACAGCAGTAGTCGTGAATGGTTGGAGATAGACTTGGGAGAGAAGAAGAGAATAACAGGTAGATCGCTCTGATTATTAGCAGCTGGGTTTTCCACTGGAGAAAGAAACTAAACGCGGTTGAAAAGTTAGTAAGACACTAATTAAACCTTTCTTTCATTGAATGTAAGTAAATATTCTGTATTGAGAAATGTTATTTTCATATATTTTCAGACTGAGAATATGGTCCATAATATTAAAAAGCAATTACCATTTCTGGAGTCATTAATTTAGGCTCTGCTTAAAGCTCCTCGAATTTCACAGCTTAATGCTGATTTCTACTCTTGACCCAACCTTTAAACTCAGTGGCCACTCTTGAATTCCATACGTGGTTTGAAAAATAAATTAAGGCTTCAAACACAAAGGTCTCTGAATTGGTTGTGCTGTGTGTTTGCATTTGAAAATGTTGCGTTGAAAAAGAAACCTAACATGAAAAAATATTCTGCATTTCATTCAAAGGGATCAAAACCACGGGTTCCGGATCCACTATGCAGAATTTTAATTTCTATGTAAAGACATTTATATTGAACTACAGAAATAACAACTCGAAATGGAGAACTTACAGAGGAATTCTAAGCAATGAAGAAAAGGTAAGAGAAAGTGGGAGTGGTAACAAAGCACAGAGAAAAAAATCTATGTGCTGCCTTGACATTGAAGGACAGACTTTCACTGACAAGAAAGATCAGGAGCTTCAGACTTGTCCAGACTTGGGTCGTCTTCACCAGCGTAATTTACAGCTGTGGCGTAGATAGCAAGCTTGTTGAAACAAGGGAGATATCCAGGGCTTTCTGAAGCTGTGAGAAATACATACAGAGGCTTGTGCATGTGCATATGCTATTTGTATTTAAAAGGGTGATTTAAGCTGTACAAGAGGCTATTTGGAGAAGTATTTAGCTCAGCTAAATATCGGTGCTACTTATCTATGCATGCAGACTGAGCTTCTCTTTGGACAGTGTTCTAGGGACTTCACCACTTCCAACACCACACTGGTGTGACTCTTCTGACAGCCCAAGTCTCCTAGGAATCAATGTACCTGCACTTAAAGTAAATGCTCTTAAACAAACAAAAGAAATCCCACAACTGTCCGCACAACAGCTGCCATAGACTCTGAATGAATACAACGACGATCTGAAAAAAGCAGCGCAGCCGGCTCCTGCAGGCAAAGGGTGTGCTGCAAGAGTTCATTTTTTCTGGGAAAAACTCCTGTTTCCTTTGAAACAAAAATATTTTCTGCTCCCACAGCGTTCTTAGTCAGATCATATTCACTAATCCTTTATGAGGGAGCTTGGTAATGCTCTACCTGGTGCTCAGTCTTGACTATGGTTTTAAAAACTTGTTAGACTTGCGGAAAGATTTCCTTCTAGCTGTGATTTCCATTTCCTCAGCTTGTACAGAAAGGAATTTCACTGCACAGTGTTAATTGCTTTAAGATTTTTTAATTGCTAAATGCTAGACATAGGGGATGTTGGCCCAAGAAGTAAAAAATCAGTCTCATAACAGGTGAATTTCGTGAAGGCTAGCCACTTAAAATCTTCTGGTTTGCAATTTTCCACAGTTATTTGTTACATACAAATAATCCTATGAAAATATTATTAGATACAATCTGTTTCAACCAAAAAAACATGACAAAACTTGTCCTATCCGAACTCTGTGTAGCCTGGTGTCTTATCTCAGATACTCTGAGCTCACTTTCTTATCTGATTGGGCTCATACATTCTCCTAGGCCATGCCGAAGCATCTCCAAGAACTAATATTGCAAGTGTTACTTGTTCTGTACACAGGCTGAACTGATCCTGGGAAGGAAGTACAGAACAAAGGACATACAGCTACAGGGTTAATGGTCATTTTTTGATCTTGGTACAGAAAGATGATGAATTTTCTTAAATGCTTGGAAATATTTCTCTTTAAATAAATAAATAAGTACTTCGGTTGGGTTATCTTTCTTTTTATACTTGTATTCCCTGTTGCACAAGTAAGGGCCCTGCAGCATCATTAAGTCAAAAATGTTCCTTTATACCAACATACATTAACTAGAAATCACAGAGAATGGAAACAGAACAATAATTTTTCCTCTCTAAGCTAACAGTGAAAGGTGATCATCTACCAGAATTAAGAAGACCGATTCTTTTCAGAGCTCCCATTTCCAAAAATCTTGTGGCTACGCCCCAGATGACTGATACATTAGTTTTAGGATAGTAAAACTATTTGAAGTTGGAAGTCAGGAGCATTTTCGAGAAGCAGATTTTTGAAACACAGCAAATAACACGCTTTTGTTTTGTTGCAGGTATTCCAAGGCAACTCAGACTCTGGTGACATCGTACGTAATAATTTCATCCCCCCAATAGTGGCTCGTTACGTGCGAATTATTCCTCAGTCTTGGAACCAACGGATAGCATTGAAGCTTGAGCTGATTGGTTGTCGAATAATGCAAGGTATGGGGTAAGCAGTGCTTCCAAGGCACAGTGCTCCAAAGGAGTGCTGTGTTACCACAGAATAACTCATTCCCTGCTCTCTTTTTGCAGTGAATAGTTCATTTACACATTCAATGTGGCAAAAAACAAGTCAGAGCACAGAAACCTCCCTTGGAAAAGAAGGCAGAACTGTTACAGAGCCCATCCCATCAGAAGAAACCAATTTAGGTAACACTGCTGATCACTAATTTTTTTCTGTGATACATTGTGTCTTCACCCCAGCCTGAGTAAAATTTCTCACAAATCAAAACTTTTGTTTTCCCTTCAGATATTTTTAAAGGTTAACTACAGAGAGAGGAGGGAGGAGCTTGGCTTCTTTTTTGTCTTGAGGCACAGAAAGAAATTGAAAGCCTTAATTTTTCTTGATGTGTGTAACACCAGGCTTTCTCTTCCCTGACATGTTGGTTATTTGCCATGCTTTGTAGGCTCAATGGTCTGCCCCGAGCATCAGTAGCATTTTTGTAGGAGCTCTTGTCTTCCTCACCCTCTCCCTCTATTTTCTAACATCTGTAATACATGGAGCAGTGGTCTTACAAAAATATTACCTTCTCTCTAAGCAAGCACGACTCCTCTCAGAGCAGATCCCCAGCACTAAGCAATATACTGTAGTGCACGATTGTGTAATTAAATGTTTTTTTCATAATACTTACGTTCATGGGTGTTCAGACAACCTTAATTCTCATACTTCTCCCTCAGTGCCTTAATTTGCAATCTTCATCCATTAAGTGGAGGTAAATTCTTAGATCTTAAAAAAGTGAACAAATAAAATTTGTAGTATATACTGGCTGACTGGTGGATCCATAGTCAGGCAGGAATTGTGGACCCACCACACCAAACACCGCTACCTGTTGGGTAGGTGATAGTTGTAGCACTGTCTCTGTGAACAAAGAGTTTTTAAGAAGTGATCATTATTAAAAAATAAATAAATAAAAAATTCTTCTGAAACTGCATTGCTCTTGCCGAGAGCAAACTCTGTTCATCTGTGCAGTGGTATGGGTAAATTGTATCCATCTTCACTGAAAATGAAAAAGTTTTAAATTCTATCTGCTAAATTGTAAACATCCCATGGACATGTGCACTACCTTACTCTCAAAGTGTCTGCAGGAATAGTGAAATGCATGCTCCTGACACAAAAGCCACCCCATGGCCAATTTCCAAATCCCTGTTCTCAATCATTTTTAACACAGGCAAAACATTTTTCCCCAGCTCAAATCTTGGAAATCTTTGAATTATTTTGACTAAAATGTTTCAGCCAGATCAGCAGGAGCCAGATACTCAGCATGGAAAATTGCAGCTTCATTTAGCAGCTTTAAAAGTAACTGAAGTTGCTGTAAGTGGCTTTTTATAAAAAGTTACCCAGTATGTAATAAGAAAACAGCTCAGTATAAGGATGCTTATAGATATTGTGCCAAGTGTCCGCCTTGAGACCGAGAGTTCAATGTATTTCTCAACACTGTTCCACTCGTGTACATGGCAGGCAGCTACGTATGGCTGAGGAGCAGTTCTGCTGTTCTACAGTTTTACATTTACATGCTCTCCCACGAGGAGTGTTCCTGCAAGATTATCTGCAGGAATAGATATCCATCTTCAGAGTAATCTGCCTTTTTAACTTTTATCCATTTATTTTTTCCATGCAGGCTTAAAGCTTACAGCTATAATTGTCCCAGTCCTCATAGTGCTGTGTCTGTTCCTGTTCTCTGGAATTTGTATCTGTGCAGCCCTACGAAAGTAAGATACTGTCTTTTGTCATGGGAGATATTTGTGGCATCCTAGCTGGCACAATCAAATATATGCCCTCTTTCCAGAGTCTCTTTACCAGGAAACTGGAAATAGATTATCTTTTTTTAAGCCTTCCTTCCAAATAGAACTCATGCTGCTGTAAATTGTCTTTCTTAATCATCCCCTAGTCAGAGGAAAACAAGGATGAAGCAGGTTCAGAACTACACACCCCAATTTACAGTCCAATGCAACCGGCTGCTCTGTTCAGCCTACACATACCCACAAATGTGAAAATGTAATGCAGTTGAAGATGGAACAGTTTGCACACCAAAGCTGAGCAAAAATTCAGGGAAGGAAACATTTGAGCTATCTGAAGCATTTTATTTCATTTCCCTCCTGTTGTCTTTCTGCTTCCTCACCACTTACGGCAATTAAAGACACGGGTCAAAGTCACAGCTGATCTACAAGGAGTTGCACACATACATTGTTAAGCAGATAAAACTAAGCCACTCTATTTCACAAGTCAGAATTGGAAGAAGCATTGCTAACTTTGGGTCGAAGGTGTCCATTCCTGTGAGCTTGCCCTTGAATGTAGAACAGGAAAATGCATCTATCAGCATCCAGGGATTTGGAAGCATAAACAAAGCTCTGGTGATCTTGTTTCATCATGAGCAGTACTTGGCTTTGCCCTGGATTTCCAGTAAAATCCATAAACGTTCAGAAGAACAGACCCAAAACATTACCTAGAGTGACATATAACGACATGCACACATCAAGTCCATGAAGGAATTCCTTCAGACAGAAGGAATTTGCACAGCGACACTCAGAACATGCACACAGATGGGGAAACAACCGAGTGTGGAAGTACGGGTTTGTGTGCCTTACAATCTGATAAATGCATCCTCCAGGAACTAAAAAGGAACAGTTGTTTTCAACTGTTAAAACACGCAGACTCTCTGCTGAAGTGAAGGAGTGAAGAAGATGAAATGCTATGAGTGCAGAAGTTTATAAATGCTTTCCTCTCCTCACAGGCAAGAAGCCAAAGGACTTTCTTATGGATTATCCAATGCTCAGAAGTCAGGTTAGTGGAGAATGGTGGGCTTTGTCCTGTCCTGTCACCTGGGCCAATGGGAAGGATTTTATGCACTATGTATGTGTGAAATGCTTATGAAAGAGCAGCCATGTTTCCTCATTCAAATTCGCTATTTCATACAAGGGAAATGGCAAATGATAGTCCCACTTGTGTCATCCCAGCACAGTGCCCAGAGAAACAAAGTAATTTGGTTTCTATGACAGAAAGGCAATTAGCAAAAGATCTATTACATAAAATTCATAAATGATCATGTAAGAGTGCTCCCAGTTGCCTTTCCTTTCCTTCCCTCCTCCAAAACACCTATTTTGCAGAAAATTGCTACTTTCCTTTTTTTTTTTTTTTTCCCCCACAGCAAAGGGGATTGCCATTCTCCAAGACAGCAAGTGCTAACTATTTTTTTGTGGCTTCAGTGTTTCCATTTTGCTGCCCTCCCTAACTGAGACTATATTAATGAAGCCAAACAAAACTGAATTGTCCTTCACATGTAAAATCAGAATAGAGGATTGTCTTGAGGTCTCTGCTGTAGAAGAGGCCTGCAAACTCTGGTGAAATAACATATCTTCTTCTGCTTAATTATGCTTTCTAGAGCAGCCTCCTTTCAGCCTGGAAGTTGGAGCTCAGCTGCTTTTTCCTGGCTTGCTAACTCTGCAGAGGAATATCCTTCTGAAATTCAGCTTTCCATTAAAAAGAAATCACTAAGTAATTCACATGTCTCTTGCAACAGCTCAGCTCCAAAATTTCAACCCTCAGCAGGTGCTGGCATCAGGGAAAGGAACTTTGTTACCAATTTCAGCTTACCCTCATTAGAAAACTAATTTGTATTTAACATCGTATTTGCTAATATGATTTTTCAAGGTCACATCAAAATCATTTCTCACTTGCTAATGAGGACAAATCCCATGAAATTGGAGATAGCCTCTTATCCACTCTGTTCATTTGTAGTGTATGCTTCACAAATTAAGCTTCTAAACACTGTGAACCCTCAGTAAGTTTGCAGATGACACCACGCTCGGAAGAAGTGCCGACCTGCTTGAAAGTAGGAAGGCCCTACAGGGGGATCTGGACAGGCTGGATTGGTGGGTCAAGGCCAATTGTATAAGCTTCTACTAGACCAATTGTATAAGCTTCTACTAGACCAAGTGCTGGGTCCTGCACAAAAACACTACAGGTTTGGGACAGTGGCTGGGGGGCTGCACAGAGGAAAAGGACCTGGGGCTGTTAGCTGAAAGCCAGCTGAACATGAACCAGCAGTGTGCACAGGTGGCCAAGAAGGCCAGTGACACCCTGGCTTGTATCAGAAATAGTGCAGCCAGCAGGAGCAGGGAGGCGTTCATCCCTGTGTACTCAGCACTTGTGAGGCTGCACCTTGAGTAGTGCATTGAGTTTGGGGCTTCTCACTACCAGGAAGACATTGAGATCCCAAAGTGCGTCCAAACAAAGGCAACAAAGCTGGTAAGCGGTCTGGAACACCTAAGGAGCAGTTGAGGGAACAATTATTTATCTTGGAGGAGGCTCAGGGGAGACTTTATTGCTCTCTACCACCACCTGGAAGGAGGCTATAGCGAGGTGGAGGTTGGACTATTCTCCAAGGTAACAGTGATAGGACAAGAGGGAATGGCCTCAAGTTGCACCAGGGGAGGTTCAGTTTGGATATCAGGAAAAATTTCCTCTCAGAAAGAATGGTGATGCATTGGAACAGGCTGCCCTGGGAGGTGGTGGAGTCACTGTCCCTGGAGGTGTTCAAGAAATGTGCAAATGTGGCATTTGGGGGCATGGTGGGGATGGGCTGACAGTTAGACTATGTGATCTTAGTAGTCTTTTCCATCTTTAATGACTCTGAATCTAACCAGGTTTGGGACTTAGCAAGCTGGGAGTTGAACCCACCTTTCAACAGACCACATGTTACAGGTGCCAGACAAAGAACTGACACTGGATTTTCTCTCTTCTGTCTCACAGGGATGTTGTGAGAACAAATAAGTGCAGGTGCTCAGATACCAAGGACATGGAAGCTATACTCAGCTACTGAAAGAAAAATTTAAAAAAAGAAATTGCAAGCATTATTATTGCTACATAAGCGGTGGCAAAATTTGTTGCTGACTTAAAGCTTGTATTTTACCGATAGGCCTTACGATATAACTTACTTAAGCCATTCTTGCCAAGAAAGACAAAGAAGAAAACCCTCTCTATGGCTTAGTTTATACTTGGGGAATCTCAGAGGTTCTTTTTTTTTTGTGGGTTTTGTTGTTTGTTTGTTTGTTTGTTTTAACCAGCCTGTTTTAATCTTGCTTTGTAAGTAGTTAAGTATACTGACAGCAATCAGTACACTAAAAATTTAACATTCTGATAAGCCTTCTAATTTTAAGCATTTAACTTTCTGACATCTTCTATTCTTATTTCTTTATCATAGGTTGTTGGAAACAGATCAAGCAGCCCTTCACCAGACATCAGTCAACTGAATTTACCATTAGCTATAATAATGAGAAGGAGACACCACAAAAACTAGATCTGGTCACGAGCGACATGGCAGGTAACAATTGCTCCCACTCTGATGCACTCATTTTATTCTGTGCAGAAAGTAGTTAGCAGGAGGAAGGACAGGCCAGCAATAGTAGAAGCTCCAACTCTCGTGAAAACTCAGTCCCAAGGACAGACTCATCTGTGTTCATCTCAAACATGCTAGGGGGACAAAAACACTAGATGAACCTTCACTTTTTGTTTTTTTTTTTTCCTGGAGTTATTGGGCAAGATTTTTTTCCTTGCTCTGAACTAGTTACAATTGAAGGTAAGCACAGAATGCACTCAGGCAAGGGATCCAGCGCAAGAATTCAGAACAGACTGCCCAGGGAAGTGGTGGAGTCACCGTCCCTGGAGGCATTTAAGGAAAGGGTAGGTGTAGTAGTACTTAAGGACATGGTTTAGTGGGCAATATTCGTGGTAGGTGGACAGTTGGACTAGATTTCTTAAAGATCTTTTCCAACCTCAATGATTCTGTGATTCTTCTATAATTCTATGAACGTACCTAAAAAATTGCTGACACATTTTTATATTTCTATTTAAATTCAAATGTCTCTGGCACTGGAACAAAATATGATGTCCCTTGCTGCTGATCAAATAGAAAAATTGCTTATTCAGTTTGTGGTTGGATTCCATGCCCAGCTGGAAGTCATGCTGAGATCTGTGTACAGTATTCCTGGTGCCTGAACTGTTTTGGAGATGAGGTCTCCTGAAGTGACAGATGAGGGAAAAGAGAAAAAACACCTCAGTGCATCTCTTCTGTGCTATCCTGGCTTCAGGTCACTGTCTGGAGAGAGCAAATCCTTGCATTGGTACTGCTTGTATTCCAAAGGGATGATTTTTTAATTCATCCTCTTAGTGCATCTTATCCCTGCCTGGTTTTCTCTGTCTGGAAAGGCCAGACAGAGCAGCCATTTTATGAGATCAGTGATCAGCAGCCTTCCAGAAAAATTTATTTGCCCTTTCCAGGCTTCAAACCTTAGAAATTCCTAAAGATTTATCCAATACATTTGTTAGAGAAATACACTTTAAAAGTCTGTCAGAGACGGCTTCAGTGCTTTACAGAAACTTACAATATAAATATGCAGTTTTTCAATATAAAGCAATTTTATTTCATGAAGGAAAGGGAGCTAGTATAGGTTCCTTAACACTGTGGTTACCCAGCTACCCTGGCTGCATGCAGGGGCCTCTGCTCTGCCCACTCTCTCCTCCTGCAGTGTACGAGAATTTATACCTCTCATCCTGGCCCGACAGCTCCCAAAGTTTTGCGTTTCACCTGCCGTCTCCTTAGAAATAAGAAACACTAAATAAAAACTGGGACTGCAGCCAAGAAATGTGCAGCGGATGCCATTACATAATTAAATTGTGGTGGGCATGCAACTTGCATATAGGTTACCATACTACATGAAATTCTTCCCCTTTGAATTCCTTGCTACTTGCTGGTTCTCACGGCAGCCCCCGGAGCAAGTGGAGAGACTTCTTTCTGAGCAAGTGAGATTCCTCAGTGTAGCAGCAGCAGTGCTGGTGAGAGCTGCATCACTTATGACATATCATAACACCTTCACCCTACATGCTACGTTTGGGAAGTAGCCAGGAACTGCCAGAAAGATTCACAGGACATATGGGATTGAATTCCAAGCTCGTGTCAGATGAACTACAATGCTAAAACAGAATCTGAGCTAACTTCTTCACGCCTGTGCCAGAATACAATATTTTATCAGTGTCATTTCCTAGAGCTGTTCAGGTCACCATGTATATCTGTAAGCAATTTTCACAAGCACCAAAGTGAAAAAGTTAAAATGCTGAATTTCAGCATGGTAATTTTCTGGAATTTTTGAAAACTCCATTAGTTCAGATTGCTTTCTAATACAGCAGCCTGGCATCCTCTCTGACTACAACTGCAAATATCCACTTTGTGAGGCTGTGTCCCCTGGATCTTACCTCTTGCTCCTGCTGGGGTCATTTCTCCATTCCCAATTCAGCTCCTGCCCCCTCCTCAATGGGGTGAGCTGTTCTCCAGCAGCACCGCTCCTGCTGCTCGCCTTATGGCTCGTCCCCCTCACACACACACTTCAGTTGGAAGCTGACTTCACACATCTCACACTTCCCTTGACTCTCTTGGCTGCCTTTCCGCCTAACTTTATCCTTCCTGTCAGTCAGCCTCTGAGATTCCTTTTAAATAGAGCCGGCACTTGGTCTCGTTAAGAATCCTCCAGGCATCTTAATTATTGCAAAAGTGGAACGCTTGTTTTGAGAACTTCTTTCCTTTGTGGAACTTCATGTGAAGTCCCCTCTCGGGTTTACTGCTAATATTTCGTTGTCCTCCCTCTTTTTATTTTCATGGGGCTTTGGGGTATTCTCCAGAAATGATGTTAATGCATTTGGGTGTGTAGGCGGGGAAAGGCAGGGAAGGAGGGAGGAAAGGTGTGACAGATTGAAGCTCCTCTGCAGAGCAGCTCTGCCAAGCTCTGCAGCACCTGGACGATGAAGGAGGATATGGAATAGGAGATAGGGCAGTGTTTCCTGACATCCCTGATAATCACAGGTTTGATATAATAAGCAAATCATCTTCTGCCACTTACTACATAAAATAATGTGGCTGTGTATGGTTGAGCAGTTTGTACTTCCTTTTAGATTATCAGCAGCCTCTCATGATTGGAACTGGGACAGTAACAAGGAAAGGATCTACTTTCAGACCCATGGACACAGAAGAAGAGGGAAGAAGGGGGAGCGCAGAGTTTGAAAACCACTACCACTGCCCGCACAGAGCCAACCGGCATGAGTACGCTCTGCCCCTGACCAGCCAGGAGCCCGAATATGCCACCCCCATCATTGAGCGGCACATCACCAGAGAAAATAACTTTCCCTCTGAAAATGGCTACAACGTACCTGTAATTTCCTCACAGAAACATTCCCTTTCTGCCGGCAGTTTCTCTGGCTCATGCAAGACTGATACCAGGAATGGAGACTATCAGACACCCCAGAGCGTAATCAACTACGACAAACCTAAAGCCAACGGTATTCTGACCTCTGTGAGCTATAGTACGGACTACCAGAAACCTCAGGCGAACACACTAGGGAGTGAGGGTTACTCAACACCCAGAGACTGCCTGAACCCAATAAGCCAGACAGCAATGACAGCTCTCTTGTGATCTGCTAAGCAAGAGAGACGTGGTGCACAGGAATGTCGCTGCGCAGCTTCCAAAGTGAAAACAGAGTTTTAAAGGATTCTGCTGCAGAAGGCAGAAGGCAAACAAACCCTGTGTACATAATATTGCAGTCTTGCTGGGTTCTGACATCTGAAGAAAGCATATGCTGTTTATCACTGTTTATATCAAAAGAGATGTTATCAGTGAAGACTGTATATCTTATTTTCTGTAACTGATCTCAGTGCTCCGTTTGCAACGTGTGCAATTTGTACATAGCTTTTATTTAAGGAGAGTTTCTTAAGTTTCCTTTTCACCTGTGGAACTGAAAGGACAAAAAAAACACAAAACAGCTTCTACAGAAATAGCTCTCTCTCTATTCCACCTGCTGTTGTACTGCAGCTGTAAATTGTGTATCTTACAGCTGTGGTGGTTCAGTTCCTTTCCTATGAAAACTGAAGATCATCACTATAGTTCCTCTTGGGAGGGCAGAAGTAAAACTGCTTGAAGCGTGAAGTGCACAAGAGAAGGCAGCCAAGCATTTAAATACCACGCTCCATCTCACCTGCCCAGCTGCCTTCCAGCAGCAATCTGTAGATGCTTGAATTTGATGTAATGTATGAGCTGAGCCTAAGTTGCTATTCATATCAAGAAAAGGTGGAACAAGCTTTGGATTCAAACCACAGCGATCACCTTGCAGACACATCTGCAACAGAAACATGCCAATCTGCTTTTTCATTGAACGTGCACGGAACTATAATGTGAATTTACAGCTAAGAATTGAATCCTGTTCAGGCCCTACCTGATGCTGTTAATGCTAAACTGTAAGGAAATTTGTTCCTTGACACAAAGCAGCTCTTCATTGCTCCAGTGGGTATTTTCCAGTCTGACTAAATATTTCAAATGGAAATACTACACTAAATTTGTAAAACTAAAAGACAACATGGGTATGGTTCAGTGTTGCGTTTAAATGCAAGACAGTGGATCAGCACAGTTGTGCTCAAATAGTTTTTCTTTTGCAGCAGATGTTACTCAATTCTATTTCTGGACAAACTTGAAAAAGCTTGGGGCTAGCTGCAATGCACAGCTGTCGGCTCCTTTTTCAGCAGAGGTGTCATTGAAGCTACACAGCTTCAGGTTGGGACTGCAACTACCCTCTGCCCTGCTACCTGCAGCACTTGGCGCCATACCTTGAATTCAAAAGCGTGTCTCAGAATATCAAAAAGTGATATTCTTCCGAGAGGGAAGAATGGTGCAACATTTAAGGCACAAGGTTGGGAAATTAGACTGGTAAAATGTGAGCTCTTGGAAAGTCAGTATTTCAAGGCCTTGTGTGTTTCCTTGTGTGTAAGCTGGGGATCATTTGCAAAGGACGCAGCAAAGATTTCGTGTTTGTTCACAAAGTGCTTTCAGATCCTGGGGTGGAAAGTGCTTTAAGAGTACAGAATCGCTGTAGTGATACTAGGTACAAATATTGCTAACTCGAGCCATATCTGACCTTAAGAACAGCTCTTAGTGGGTTCTTCGCATTTGCTTGTTTTGTGGCCTCAGTGGTGCAGTTCTGTCACGCCGATGCACAGTGCATGCAACTTCCGTGCAAAGAAGAAAGAGTTGAGCTAACCTTGTAGTCCTTCCGTGTTTGCTGTCAATACAGTTTCTGTGAATTGTATGAAACACCTCAGGTTCTGAGGCGAAGCAGCAGCAGCCTGTTTGTTAGACCGAGCTGGGTGGTGTTGTTTACCTTCTGTTGTTTACATGTCTATGTAAATAAAGAACACTGGTATTTGTAAATCAGTCACACAGGCCTGGTACTTAATTTGGTGACTTTATCATCGCTGCACACCCACTCTTGTCACATATCCCGCAGAGTGAGAAGTAACTGTTCCTTATTCCGTGCAACAGTGCCAGTTGCGCGGCTGCAATTTACACTCTCAGTATGACAGGCTAAAAAAAGCTTATCCCAATGCCCCACTTAGCCTGGCTTCTGTGTCCGTAATCTCTAGAGAAGAGGCGCCCACGAACAAACTTCTGCGCCCAGCCCTGCTGCTGGATGCACATAATTGAGGGGAGGATGAGGCTACCCCCCTGGTGAGACTCCAATACTCCACCCACACAGCTAATTAGCTTGACTTGTCACTTTGCAAACAAGCAGAGCTCAGTAATCAGAGCTATTCCCCACAAAGATAATGCAGCACTGCAACAGCAGCAGGCAGCTGATGACACGGCTTGTGTTATAACAACCTTTTGGCATGCCTCAGCCACACGCTTTTTGCATCTGCAGTGTCAAACTGTTCTTCATTGCACATGACCATTTTTTGCTGCCATTCAAACCCATCTCAGAACAGCTATTTTTGCTGAAAAAGATGCTGGGTTTCAATTTGCAACTTGCCTTCATCCTCCGCTTCTCAGAAAGAATCCACAAAATGTAAAAAGATGGCTTGGAATCAATCCCGAGATGTCTTCATTATTTCTGAGTTACAGTGGTGGCTCTGTCATCACACACACTGCCGGGCACTGCACAGTGCTTCATGGCTCGAGTCTGAGTGAATGCTGAGGGCAGCTGACACAAACAGCTTGGGGCTTCTTCCCCTCAGCCTGGGAAACAAGGAGTTCTTAGCGACCTAGCAGCAGATATACAGAGGAACTTCTACTCTCTATAGTAGCGTCTCCATCCTGATGGTGGCAGAGATACTAAACCCTACTTCCTACTAAATGTAGGAAGGAAAGGGGATGCCTGATCTTCCTTCTGGTGGGGATTCATCCTCATGCTCCTCCTCAGAATGGTTTCTCACAAGCTGCTCTAGCTCATTTGCTTCAGTCTAATTTCCACAGTCAAAACCAGTTGCAGGTGTGACACAGACAGACTTAGCAAACATGGTGTATTCAAAAAATCTTTCTTCTACAACAAAGATTCAAACAGGCCATACTTCAAAACATGAACACGCTTATGAGGGCTGCATTTGCACTGGATCTCCCTCCAGTATGTCTTGAGATTACAGCAGAACAGAGCCTAACACCTTTAGGAGACTGACCATCTGGTTAACAGAGACTTTCAATAGCGATTCGGTATCAAGCTTCTTCCCTGAGCAGGCACTCCCAGTAGTCTGGAAGAGTATGAATGCAGCAGAGTTCACAAGAAGGTTGAATATTAACTGCTCACAGCCCTAAGGGTCTACCTGTTACAGCTGCAGTTGATGGCAGGCCTCTGACAGTGCTATGAATGGGGTCACACACTGTAACTATGCACCTCTAACCAAATGAATTGTAGAAAATACAGTGCCTTCTATTGCCTTCTATTAAAAAAAAAAAAAAAGGAAAAAAACAACAACAACACAAAAACCCACAAAAAATCCTTCCCACCCACCACCAAAAGGGTTCCCCAAACACCACAACAAAAACACAAATGTTCATCGCTTTCATCTCCTTAGACTGGAAAAGACAGCAAATTCCCCAAAATAGAAGAGATTTAGGTTAGGAGGAAATTCTTTACTTAGAGGCAGTGAGGCACTGGCACAGGCTGCCCAGAGAAGCTGTGGGTGCCCCATCGCTGAGGTGCTCAAGGCCGGGTTGGAGGGGGCTCTGGGCAGCTGAGCCAGGGGGTGGCAGCCCTGCCAACAGCAGGGGGTGGGACTGGGTGGGCTTTAAGGTCTCTGCCAACCTAAACTGTTCTGAGATTCTACAATGAATACTCTTTGACCTTAAAACAGTAGCATTGCATTGCAGCAACACCTTCAGAACTGTGCATACAAAGTCACCACTGAGATGGCTATTAAACAAAATGCAGTTATTTGTCTGTGCCCCAGCTTTTCCCAAAGCTAGGCATTTTCTTTTATTTTTTTCTTTTGCCAAAGCCAATCATTTTTCTCCAGGCAGTTCCAATTCATTTGAGGAAGGTAAGTAAGAAAAAGCAATTAGCTATGAACAGGAGTTTTGTGACCTCCATGAGACCACTGATTTCATTTCTTAGAAGTCAGGCATTCTCTGAAAATAAACCTTGTAAAAATCTGTCAGTATTCTTTCATTCACTCTCTCCAAAACCAGGCTCAATTTGCTTAATGTGCATGTGTCCTAAGGGTTCCCTTTAGCCTGCAATCAATCTGGACTCTAGGAATGACAAGGTTATATTACTGCATTCCTTTCTTCTTTATTATTTTCCATAATAAAAGTTCCATACAGGTCTCTTCTTTCCAATGTCAGTGATGATGTAAAGCTCGTTCTGACCTCCAACCTCCCCCCCAGTAGCAAAGCATGGGGTAAACAAGCAAATCTTTTCCTTTGAATCTCATCAGTGTTGTTGAACATAACATCTATATACTGAAAATTATCCTACTGTAGCTGTGTGGGGCTAACGAGACTAACATTACAAAGGAACAGCAGCAATGCCTATGAATTACTGAAGACTGATTAAGTTTCAAAGAACATGCTTATTTAAAGGTAAGGTACCACTTCTGCATAATCACTTAGGAACTCCAAATAGAAACCTCTTCAGATAAAGTATTTCTGAACTAGAGGAAGACAAGAAGGAAGACATCCTTAGTTGGGAAAAAAATCATGTTATAAAAGATAAGGAGGACGCCTAACATCTGTTGTTCTATGTTATCTCATTGTATAGTCTGGACACAAGAATTTGGAGGCTTTCTCACTCTAACTTCACCATATTTCTTTAACTTTGGCCTCACATTATGCAGCTCTAAGGCCTGATAAACATTTGCCACCTACTGTATGCAGAGGTTATTCAGTAAGTCAGTGTCTTAAGTGGAGTCAATCATCATTTATTTTGACACAGTTACAGAGCAGCCATGCAACATCTGTGAGATTATCGTCCCACTTACTTTTATACAGTCATAGGTATCAGAAGGAGAAATCCAGGAAGGAGACAACTTGATAAATTTATAGCACAACATCATTTTTCAGCATAGCAAAATATATAAGCCAATACATGTGACACTACTGTAACAAAGGCTCTTGCATCCTGATCACCATCCTGAACTGAGCTCAGAAATCCATAATTTTGAGTAGACACAAAATTTTTAACAGACCTGATTTGAAAAGCTGCCTTAAAGATCCATGCTATATCCTCGCCTGAAGAGGAACAATAATACTGAATATCCAACACTTCCTATCATGAGTCTGAGCCAGTAAAAGGAGTGAGAAAACTTGCAAAATAACACATTATTCAAAACTGCAATGTTCTATCAGTCAGATCAGGTAACAACAGACAATAACAGACCTCAAAAAAAATTACACACATTGTTTAGAAGGTAGCCAAAAATTAATGCCAAAATTTAGCCTTCAAAGAACACCTGAAATAATTTAACACAAACAATACGGAAACAAGCAGCAGTGGCCAAAGCCTGACACACTTCAGGGAGCTTATCAGAAGCTTCCTGAAGAGCTACATGAGGAGTAACAGGGAGCAGAGATGATGGTGATACTGGCCATGAAAGAAGGGGAACATATACTGTAGAAAGATAGTAAGTTACATTACTACTACTGAGCCGTCAGTCTGAATGATTCGTTGCCTTCAGCATGCAAGAGAAGCTGTTGCCTTTACAAATGTATTTTACACATCTTAACTTCTGTGGCCCAGGCAACCGTTTCATAGATGGACAAACTGAGAAAGACAGAAAAGTTGTCACTTGACCAGAGTTGTTTCAACAAATCAAACCCATCCAAAGATGCAAAGGCCTTTGAAAACATCAGTCACAAACCTGTAAAAAATTTCTGTCATGCAGAGAGAGAAGACGTAGGTGATAAAGACTAAGACGTACTAGCAGGCCTTACATGAAGAGGCAGGTTTTCTTCACATCTATGGCTAAGCTTTTTATCCTTAAGTGACACCATCTGTTCTGACAGACAGTTTTATAAAATTTGAATAAGGTGACCTCGACAGAGGATTCTTGTGATGTGGAAGAATGAGAGTCATTCGTGGATGTGAAAAGGTTGTGGACAGCTCATGTGATTTCTCTTCCATGGGTACCTTAGGCGCATACAGCGCTGTCACAAAAGACAGAACCCATCCCTTTCGACACTCACAACACATTGCCACCCATGATTTCTGTAACAATGCTGCCATAACTTTTCTACTAACTTATAAATGCCTGGCATATGGCATTCAGAAAAATGCCCCTTTGTAGTTCACTTATATAGTTAACTTCTGACAGATTAGCACACAGTATCCGCTCCGATTATAGCACAGTCACATCACCCTATGAGGATCAGTATCAAGGACATAAATGTTTTATGCAACAGAACATTCGGCTGATAAATTCACTGATCACCTGGTTAATGACAACAGACACCATTTGGCGAACATCAGAAACAACAGCGTTAGGAAAAAGGTTGCAGAAGGTCAGCGTGATCTGATCTTCCTCTTTCCCCTGACCAAAAGCCTTCAGTATGAAACCAGACAAGAACAAAATGTTATGTTCATCACTTTTTTCTTTCTTTCTTTTTTTTTTTTTCTACTCCTCATCATCAAATCTCAACACAGTTGGACACAATGGGCAGCCTCAGTTCCAGCAAAAATGTCAGGAACGTGACAAGGCCAGTTGTAGAGCATGATTGAAGGGCACTCGCAAAACACAAGCAGGGGAGTCTGCAAACCTGTCCAATAACTCATTTTGTGTTTTATCAGTGCTCTTGGCCCATTCTTTCAGAAGCACTTAATCTGCCCATGGAGATCAAAACTTGTACCATGAGCATGTAAGAGAACACTCATTTTTTTAAAGTAACTGACAGAGAAATTAAAGCATTCTTTAACAAGTCATGATTCATGCGTGTGTGTGTTCATGTGTTCCTGTACATATGCTGCACAGATACGGAGAACAATGTTTGGTTTACGTTATTTCACTGGGAAAGCACTTGCTACAGGACACTAACTAGACTGGATGTTTGTTCTTTTAAGAGTAAATATGACTAGAAATAGTTTTAGAGAACAAAGCTTTTCTATTTTTAAAGTTTTTTAAACACACACACACACACACGCAAAGCCAACAACAACAAAAAGAATCCGCAAACAGCAAAGAATGGGACCTTTCCCTGTCCAGTTAATGCCGAAGATTTGAAGGAAGCTGCTGCCCCCTTTTGGCTCTAAATACAAGTGCAAATATCGTGCACTAAAATATTTAGGATTCTGATTTTAAATCGGATTCACCAAGAAGTAGACAAGTTCTGGTTTTGTAAACAGCATAAAACTGAGGTAGCACGCATTAAACTTGACTACGTAATAAGGTCACTCGAGATGACTACTTTAACTTACTATAATACTAAAGCTACTAAGATCTCACAAATGCAAAAGGAGAGAAAGCCAAGCAATACAAAGAACATATGAAACCTAACAAGCAGCCTGATACATAACACATCTCACAAGCCATCTTAGCATTCCTTGCTTTAGTAGGAAAAAGATCAGGATACATTTTTTTCTGAAGAAAAATACCATTTAATAACTAAACAAATTCATCATATACAACATCATTGCCCAATGGTTCTTGAGTAATATTCTCTAAGGGATACTACTGTGAAAGAAGTGACTCCCATGTCCTCCCATGTCCCAGCTTGTTCATTCCAAGACCTCACCTTTGTCAGCCAGCCTGCAGACCCACCTGAATTCAGAAACTTCAGAAGGCTGGCAGCTCAAGTGACCACCAGGTAGACTGGGTAGAACCCAGTATGAAGCCTGGGAGAACACAAAAGCTTTAACTGCCCCTTAGCAAAGGAAAGGTTAACAGCAGCACTCACCACAGGTTGGTCTCAGAGGGAGTGAATTGCAACATCCCACTTCTTGTTGGAAGGAAAAACATCCAGGGCAAACACATCTCCAGAAGCGTAAACCCAGTACAGAGGACATGGAACTGCTCTGGTCCAGCAGTTTGAACATTAATGCTTCCATTCCCCTAAATAAATTAACAATGAATATTCGGACAATAACAAATACCATTAGATAAAATTATTATCATGCCATTCTATTCTACTCCGTTTTACAGAAGCATTACTCATTCAGGCATTAAGACAGTTAACTGGAAAATTGGGATTTCATCAACAGGACTGTAGTTAACAATTTGATGACTTAAAACTTAACTGAAAAGTTAACAGATTGTCTACCAAGCATCCTTGATTTATGACAGTTTCTTATTCATAATAAAAATATATCTGTTAATGCCTCTCATTTAGCTTTGCTCGTTTTTACATCTTCCTAATCTTCTATTTGAGCCCAAGCCATTGAAAACCACTGGGTGAAGAGCTGATGGCTACGTTGCTGGTGGAGGGAAATGCTGGGGAGACAGATCAGGCTGTGTTTCACGGGATGAAGGCAGCAAAGATCAGGAGCACTGCTTTTGCATTTCAGAAAGAGAACACGAAAAAAGAGAAGGCAGCAAGACCTGTGAATGAGGGAGATGTGATCACAATTTCCAGTATAAAGTGAAAAGCAAACAAACAAACAAAAAATCCTACCCTTAATAACAAAACGTACCATTTTACCCATCTTTCCTAGATTATTTTTTAGGGACCAATGCATTCCTAATACAGCTCCCAAGGGGGATGAGGACAGCATCATCCTGCTAAAGAGCTTTCAGAACACCAGAAGTTCTACTGCTTCTCTTCAGCACAGCTGTAGCAAAACAAGTCACGGGGCACTAGGCAGAAAGCTGTCAGACAGGCACCAAATAGCATCTACAGCTGATCCACTTAAAAGTGTAGAGGGTAAAAATATTAAAAAATTTAAAAAAAATAAAAATAAAAAGGTATGCAAAAAATTCACTCAGGTGAATTAAGTTTTCCATTAAAAAGGGAGAATTTGTGAAAAATATTCCTTGGACATATTCAGCTATTTGGCCTCAAAGCCCAGTTCATGACCAGCACACCACAGGTGTGGGCATCAGAAGCAGACACCAAACTACTCCTGCAGCACAGTACACAAGCAAATACAGGTAAGGCAAGGCTACTCTTAAGCACATGAAACAACAACTGCATTGGGGGGGGGAGAGGGGAAGATACTTCTCCTTCAAACTTTTCCACTTCTTAATACCTGGAATCCACTCAAACCATGAACGATCTAGTTTCAAAAGAACTGGAAATAAAACCACTTTAGAGAAGACACATTCTGGACAACAGGTAAGTAGGCAAGTAATTTGCTCTTCAAGTCATTGGGCTGAGGTTCTACGCAACAAAATTGACTTCATAGTTGCATCCAACATCAGGATGAGCTTCTCTTCTGCTACATAGCGATCTCTGGTCAAAAATATAGAGAAACTATCCAGCGACTACAGGCCGTGGCAGCAGTCTCTAAAGTCATTCAGCCGGACACCGAGACTCCATGAAAGTCTGCACAATCCTTCTTGACCCTAGCTGGCATAAAGAAAGTTATTTTACTCCTTTTACCATCTGTTTCTGTCTTCGTTCTCAGTTCCCATTAATTCTCTTATTGTTTCATTACACCTCAGCCACATGGAAGTTTTCTCTCCTTACTCTATTTTTTCCATCTGCTTGACACCTGCGTATAAACCCTACCAAAAATTACAGAGGTAAAAAGTAAATAGTGCAGTTCTAGCCCTCACCAATCGAGGACTAGACACATCTTTTCATTCAACATGACTCAGCCTTGTCTATTCATGCAGTTCCTACGCCTACAACCACTGTACTCACGTACACTCAAGAAATCTGTAAGCACTACCATTACTAAACAATTACTTACCACAATTACTATACCATCGCTTTTATCTGAGCTGTCTGTATGGCATCCAGTTCTGGGTGCACTTGCTGCTCTAGGGAGGGAAGACCACTTAAATACACCTCAGAGATTTTTTTTTAAAAAACACACATTGTTAATCTGAACAAACAAAACAAAAAAAGCAGCTTCCCCAATTTTAAGCTATGGAATATTTATGGTATTATTGTACAGCCAGAATAACGTTGCAAATTTTGCCCTTTTTTCTTCTACTGAAAAAAATTCTGCAGGAAATGCTTCTCGAAGTAAAGATATTTGAGACTTTCTTTTTTAAAATGTAATTTGCTATCAACCATTGCTGGCCAAGACTAGCTTATCATCAAACTTCACACTAGTCAGTTTTGTTTTTCCTCACAATAATCAGCTTTTTACCTGGGTGTTGATTATGTGTTTAACAAAAAGATCACACACAGGAGTAGGCATCTATATTTTATATATAAAAACAGAAGAAAATGAAATATCAGTTTGAATTAGGTACAGAAATCACTGAAGTACAGAAGAGTATTTACAGGCTAATAAAAATATATTCGGCTTAACTAGATATGATACATTTGTTGTTAAATGTTAAACCTTCTATAGGAATGACTTTATAGATGTTTGGACACGTACAATAAATACTTGGATTTCATTTGATATAATGGTCGATTAACATATACTGAGATGGATACAAACCATCTTCACTGCCACAAATACACTTCTACAAAGGAAATACTACATACAGTCTTTGATCAGAGTTAAATTTATTGCCATTTAGCGCTTTCCTTAACTAACATGCTCTTAATTAGCATTGGTCCCAGATGCCAACAAGCACTGTCTACCTTTAGCTTAAAGTACAGTTGTCTCAATGAAGTTTGTTTGTTTTTTTAATAGGCAAGGAATTATCTACTAGAAAAAAATGCACAGTTTTCTTTAGAATACTATTTTATTCTTGAAGTAAAAATATATATACATGCCAGTAAACGGTTTTACACTTTAAAAAATAAAAACGAAGTCTGAATACTGCCTTTCCTTGGAAATTCTTCCAAGTCTATTTCTTTCAACCTCTGGGGGTCAGCAGGACTGAATCTTCCAGTTACTGACAAAGGGAAAAATACACATTTGCCTACTGAATCTGGAAATCTCAACTTGCAAAACTTTTCTCAATTTTAATATTAATCTCAAAGCATCTCAGTATGACTACGGCACATGAGTATGTTAAATCAGCTGGTACTAAGTATGGAGTACAGCCACGCTGTAACGTCTGTGCAAATTCCTCCCATTGAGGGCTGTCTAAACAAAGATCATAAAAACTGCAGGGAAAGAAACACAGTGATGATTCACTGATACCTGATTTGTCTGCTCCCAGTCATTTTCCTCAGCCATTGTTCCTTCTGTTGATCTCACACATAGATTAAAAATAGACAAAATAACAGAGAAAGGGTCCAGCAACTTCCAGATGATAAAGAAAAGCGTACAGGATCATAACAAACAGGTGGACAAGGAATGTCAGGAAAATGACTCCAGAAATATTCTCCCACCTCAGGCTGAAATGGATCAATGGACTAAACGGAAAATGAGCTATGCCAGAAAGTAAGGAAGATCAAATAAATAAAAAATTTAATCTTTCCCTCAGATACAGGGAAACTGTGCAGGCAAATTCAGTGCTTTTAAAAAGCTATTAGACTAGTTGGACCAGCCTCACTTCTTACAACCGCAACAAAATTTTATACAGCTATGATTTTCAAAGACAGTAAAATTACTACTTGGCTTTAAATTACACTCTCTAGCGGAGAGCATAGAGTGTTCTAGGCCACTGCCCGTTTCAGAGTGCATTCTACTTTACTAACTGTGAGGAAAAAAAATAATAATAATAAAAAATAATAATTAAAAAAAAAACCAACAGAAATCTGAATGTGAAGTTATAGCTGTGGATTTATCTGCTAATTTGTACCCAACATGCCTGTAATTTCTGATGCATCAGAAGAAGAAACGTGTCTGGTGACCTGTTTCTTCTTTACACAGATTCATTTTTAAATACTAGTGCCTGTGTGGTGAAAACTGTACAACTCTGACTATTCTAAAAGCCTTCAAACAGTATGCCATATGACAAGGGCTATTACAAAAAATGAACCAAATAACCCCACCGAGTGAATGGAACTCATGCGTACAAGCACACACACAAAACAATCTTGTAAATAACAAAGTTAAGGGATTTATAAATAGAAAAATCTTTGAATAAAGTATATACATTTTTAGGATTTTTCTATTAACATATATATAGTGCTCCTAGGAGAAACAAGCAACCGTGTTCTACATCACAATTTTGAAGGTAAAATTAATTGATGTTACTCTAAAGGCCATTCAGGTTTTTTCTTAGGTACGTAATATCCTACATACTAACACTTGCAAAAATGTCTTTTCACATTAGTTCCACTGTCAAATAATAAAATCTTTTCACATTACAGTCCAACAGCCTGCAAAGCAGTGAATAGGGAAGCTATCTTAGCAGGCTGAAATAATAAATGTGATTACAAAGAGAGTCTGTATATGGAAAAAAGTTGCGTTTCACCTAAAGATATACAAGGTCAGTTCTTATATATCTACAGTTATACAAGAAACTGGCCAAGAAGCCATCCTCAGCATTTCCATTTGCAACCATGCCATGGGCCTTTAGACGTACAGCAATTAAAAGCTAGTTTCAGATATACCGCTGTTACAAAAACAGTATCTTTTCTCTTTCAACAGTAAGACAATTACAGGTTAATACAACTGCTCAAAAGTAACAGATAGGGCCAGATACTGTACAATTCTGAGCACCTCCTATAAAGTACTGTGCACTCTATTTTCACTTCTTTAAAGATTATTTTAATCTGAAATATGTTCAGTACCTACTGAGAGTACCCAGCTTTTCATAAGCTCAAGCTAATAATGACCAACTCAGACAACTCCACATGGGTAGTAACCACATCCATTCAAGAAAGCGCACCGAACTGACGATGTTCAGAAAAGAATACCAAAGGGCACACATAACTGTGGATGTCTTTTTAAACTAATTTTGTTTGTAAAACCCCATAATACCCTGTTTAAATACGCTCGGAGCAATTTTCATATGGAACAACTAGCAGTGAATTAATTAAAGGAATAATATCAAAAAGCTCACCCATAAAATTATCATGAGTCATAACTAACAAGTACTCCTTTGTTGCATTTGGGTTTTGATGGCCTTGCTTAAGTAGCAAGGTTTTGCTGTTCTGAGAAAACAAAACAAAACAAAACAAAAACAAAATAAATAAAAAAAAAAACACATTATTTTTGAAAGTTACAAAACAAAATTTCCAAGTGGAACATTCAGGTATGCAACAGTACAATTCCCCCTCACCTTCCAGAGTCAAAGCCTGTTTTGCAACAAACTGAACACTGGTTGTCCCTTTAAAATATCAAGGGGTTAAAATGAAGCTGGTCACATCTTATTCTCTTTCCTTGGGGATATAAAAGAAATTAAATGCTGAAGGTATGAGGTTATCTTTTCTAGAAATCTCATGCTTTGGTGCTTATTATTAAAAGGAAATTCATTTCACATGCTATGTGTTAAGTAGCCATTGTGTGTCAAGCAAAAGACAGTTTTCCACACTTAGGATTGCTCACAATGAAGCCCTGAGGTAACTGCCTTTTTTTCCAGGCAACAGTAACAGTTCCCTTTGACTTTTAATTACCGTTTTACAACCTACATTTGTATACGCAAACTCGGAGCAGTCAATATTGATTATCAATTGTTCCCAAAGATGGGATCTGTCCAGTTGTTTTTGTTTGTTTGTTTGTTTCTTTATGATAAAGACTCAGCAGAACGGGTTAATTTGGGTGCAGCATCTTCTAATGAAGCTTCAACTGAATTCCCCAGGTCTCCATTTTCATGTCCATCAATACTTGGTTTCTTATCAAACACTGTAAGTTAAAAAGAAATTTTATTTAAGGAGGAGAAGTAATCTTGGGAATCGTAGATTAGTGAGATTTATTTCAGAAACCAGAAAATGTCCTGAAAAGTCTGCTAAAAATACAAGCTAATGTTTTCAGTAAAACGCTATGGAAGGAAAACATGAACTCCTGACACACATCTCTGATCTAAAAAACATACTTGAAGAAGTGAACAAAATAAAATAATGGCTTACAGGAAATTAACTACACCTAGACTAGTCAGGAAAAAATAAGAACAGTTGGGAAAAAGTGATCAGAAAAAAAAACAATACACAAAACCCACAAAAATTAGTTCAGTTAATTCAGTTCTAAGTAAACCAGGCCAATGAGTAAGGGACCAACCAAAAGAGCTGACAACTTACTAGTAGGTTAATTGAATTAACAGAAGATAAATGTTACAAGAATACAAGAACAGTGCTCTTCAGAAACTGGTTTGCACACTGAGCCCTCAGAATTAAATACAACACTTTTTAGGAAGCTTACCTTGTGAAGGTTTGACATCCACATTTACTTCTTTCCTATTAGAACCTGAATTTGCTCCTTCTTCCAATTCATCAAGATATAAACGATAACGATGTCCACTCTCATCCTCATATTCTACATTTTCATCATCCGAATCAACTTCTGGAGCAACATACACTACTTCAAATTCTATCTCACCTCTCTAGAATAAAACCAAAATAGGAATAAATTCAAGGGGACATATTAATTCTCTGAAAATGAGAAGCAATGCAGCAACAAGATTCTAGACCACAAAGCGTATCAGAAACATTGTTTAGTTGGGGCTGTCCACTTATAAAATAGATAAAATAGATAAAATAGAACAGGCATCACTAAATAATTATTTCTATGGGGAGATTTAACAAGAAGATTTCCAACAGCTTTACTAAAGAATCATTGGCCAAGACAAAGACTTAACTGAACCAGCGTCAGCCCAGCCTTTTTCTCATAAATTGTAAGACACAAGAGGACTCATTGTAGATGGAGCTTCAGGAATTACCATAGCTCAGCATAATACTCTGTTTGACTGAAAACATTAAAAGTCAGGGTAATTCAATAGGCAGAATAAAGGAAGTGCATAAATTGCTTGTGGATAACAGGTCCCAACTGACCTGCTGGGAGAGGATAGTTACAGCTTCTTTATGTTTGGCATCTCTTAGATTAACTCCATTTACTGCCAGAATAGCATCACCAACATGTAGTCCTCCACATCGATCAGCAGGTTGCCCAGGATGGATTTCAGAGATCAGTATTGGAACACCGTGCTCCTTCCCACCCTACAGAAAATGAGAATTTTAATCAGCTGAAATGTGCACTGGCAGAAAATCAGCATTCTAGTAGAAGTTCTTAATGTACTTATTTCAGCTTTTATTATAGAAAATAAGAAAGAATGTTTTGGACAAAAGGAATACTTAAGTAGGTGGCATGAGATGTTTCTCTTAATTCCTCTCCCCAGAGAAGAATGGCCAAATTTCAAATTTAGGGCCTAAGTCCAAAACAAAAACTGAAATTCTAAGTTTTACATAAATTTAACGATTTCACGATCTATCAAAATGAGTTGGATTCTTCAAGTCACACAACTGCAGCTACAAGTCTACATAATGAAACCTTATGCTTTTTGTTTGTTGTGTTCTAACGATATATTCACTGTTCAATATTTTATGAAGTACAAATTTAAATTGTTTTTTCTTTGTAATGGAAAATAAATGCAAGCATTTACTGTGATTGAAATTCCTAGTCCTTCATGGTCTTCTTTCACTAGCAAAACTTTTCTGATTGGACCAACACCTTGACTCTTCTTTAAGGCATCTGGATCCTGGTTTGATATAAAAAACAAAACAAAACACATAAAAACTCAATAAGCTGTAGATACAAACATGTGAACCAAAAAGTGACGCATTCCTGATCTTTTTTTAATTATTTGTAGAAGAACAGTATATCAGCAGCAGATCAGCACCAGGCACGACAAACCTGAATGCTCCCTTACTGATAGGCTATGAAATCAGAAAAGGTTTCTCACTATGCACTTCTGACAAGAATAATTATTTCAATCATTTCAGTGATGAGTGTTGCACAATACATGTAACTTCCAAAAGCAGGAAAAGCAGCCATATATTAAAAATATAAAGGGACTACATAAAGGAATGCTGATCACTGTTGAAATGTTGCACGACAAATTGTAACTTAAAGCTAATCAAATGATAGATGTAATACAGTCCCAAGAAAGGGCTTGCTCACTTACGTTTATTTTTGTTATATTAAAAACAAACTACATCATAAGCCATTCAACTCAAGACTAGAAAAGAAGCTAAACTAATCCAGGTATTTATTTTGCTGTTGCCTTTATGTGTATCCTTAAAATCACACACACGCAGAAAGCATATTTTAATTGCCATTAAGAACATAAGTAGTAAGATCCATCTGAACAACTAAGATATTTAAAACAGATCAATCAAAGTAATGCCCTTTCCTGAAAGCGTTTGGTTTCGTGCACTGGATGCTGGGAGTAATTAACAGTTCATGTGCTAGGCTAGGTAAGACAATGTCTACCAAGGCTACACACGTTAAATTCATATTACTACACACACACAGCAGAGACTCAATTTTCAAAAGGACCGAGTATTCCTAGGTAAGGCAGCAGAACTGTCTTTCACATGGTCATTTCTGTAGACATGCTATTCAGAATGGATCTGTCCTTTAAATTATCCAGCTCTGGGTTCCCCAGAATAACAGAGACATGAACCTGTCAAGAGTGGGTCAAAAGGAGGGCCACAAAAATTATCAGAGGGCTGAAACACCTCTCCTGTGAAGAAAGGCTGAGAGCATTGGGGTTATTTATCCTGGAGAAGAGAAGAAACGGGTATGGGAATAGATGATCTTTAACAGTCCCTTCTAACACAAACCACTTTATGATATAAAACAATTTATATATAAAATTGACAGTTAAAAGAACTCAAAAGTAACTCCTATCTTTTTTTCCTCAAATGTCACAAATTACAGAGGAATGAGTTGTCCTTTCAACTTACATGTCCTGGTGGTGCTTGCATTGGTCGTTTTAGATCATTCCTACCTCGACAAGCTCTAATAACAGTTTTGTGACGGTGAAGGTGTATTTCTGCTTCAAGCTGATTCCAGAGCTTATCATGAGCAGGTCCCTTCATATCTCGACCCAGTAACTGAATCTGCTGAACTCTACAAACAACAAAGAGATAAACAACACACTATAATATAACTTAAAATCAGTGCACTCTGCAACTCACACTCCATCAGACCACGCAGTCACGCAGCGACTAGTTAAGTGCAGTAACTGCAAGGAACTGTGACAGTGATGAGCATGTTAAACTTAAACAGCCATGCATATATACAAATTCTTCATAAGCTTAAAGGGCTTGTAAATAGCTCATCTACCCCACAAAATCCAGAAAATTTAAAAAAAAAACAAACAAAACCACAACTCTATGGCTCTTCTTTGTGATGTGAAGGATTTTTGGTTTCTCCCTTGTTGAATTAACTGCAAATATAAGACTTTTCTTACTAACTCTTAACTTTGGACCTGCCTCTGCGGATGCAAAGGAAGAGAACAGAGTTGCAGAAGCGACCATTTGCGTGACTGGCGGAATGTTAGACACAAAGTACACACAAAGTTGCAAATAACAGAAGTGGCTGGGCTTTCCCCATGATCAGAGGGACCAAAAACTGTCTTCAGAAGCCTTATGCAGCTATCTTGTTTTTCATTTAAAAAAAAAAAAGAAAAAAGAAAAAAAAACCATAATAGATGGAATAAGTAATGTAAATTTTAAAGAGGAAATTTAAATCTAGCTGTAAGGGCAGCAGCCCCACAAGAAAATATTCAAACTGCCAGCTCAGTACAATGTATTCAATAGTGCTTATGGCAAAATAAGAACTAATTTATTGTTACACAAATATAACTAGCAAATTAATGAGCAATTAGATGGACAATGCAAGAACTTAGTAGTTAAGATAGATGCCGAACAGAGATAAAGCGACTGATTACTTTCAGTCAGATCAGAACTGCCTCATCATGAACCATCTCTGTCTCCGTAAAATAAGGAAGTACAGAAGGCAATTTCTGTATTGCTTTCTGTGGCACTTCCGCAGGGATAAAAAGACAATTTAAATGCTACAGAGTGGGACGAGTAAAACAGAATCAATGCTGCAAAGCCGGGTGTCTGAGAATAACAATATCTTCAGTCCACCTCAACACACAGGCCTGGGCACCCCCAGCCCTAAGTGTGGTCCCTAAGGATCCTTGCAGACGTTAATGGGGCTGGAGAGCTCAGGAATACGAGTATAATTGTAACACCATGCTGCTGACATTGATGAGAATTGTACGCAGCTAAGTTTACCATAGTTATCTACTGCCAGTTATCACAGTTATGTTGTAGAACATACACTCATATGCTGACAAATTTAAACCAGCGTAACTGACATTACTTTATCTGCATTGCCATGCTTGAGCTATCACAGTTATATGTTAAAGTTATTAGAGACCACTACGTGTATGCTTTAGATATACATGTCACAGAATCTTTCCTTGCAGAAGCATACCTCTGCACTTATCCTTCCTGCTAACAATTTTAAAAGTTACGGAAACAAAGGTTTATAAATAAACCAAGAATAACTCATTCTTAAAAATGTACCAATGAAGGCTTTGTAACACAGCTATTTACCAAAAAAGGAAAACTTAAATCTTTTAAATTTCTGGAGTATAATACAATTTTTGACTGGCTTCATTGTGGTCATTCTACTGTATTAATCCCTAATATTTATGAACAAAGTACAAAACACAGGAAAAGAGAAGTCAACAAATGTTATTACAAAACACACACTGGTTGCAGTGGAGAAGATAGTGAACAAGGAAAAGCCTGATTTCTATTTGATAATAGAATAACAGAAGGTCAAGAAACCTACAGCATTTATTTATGTCTCTCTAACCCTTTAAAAACTGTGACTTTATATACATATTTGTCGATATTGTCATGGTGTTAAGAAATGCCAGGCACAGATCAAGCTCATTATGCTATATGCTCTCCACTATTAAACAAAAGGCTTGTAACAACAACAACTAGAACTCATGCTAAGGACATGGATTGATTTTACATGCCTTCCAGCTAGTTCCTTATCTAAGTACTTGGCTGCCAATCTTGCTCCATAAACCTCAGCCTGAAGAACAGCAATGTGTCGGCGAAGAGCTTCATTCTCCTTCCTCAGCAACTTCACCTCAGCTTCCAACTGAGCTTCCTTCACTTTTTCCTTCTTGTTAGCTTCAAGTTCTCTCTCCTTAAGAAAATAAAAATAAAATAATAAAAAAAGAAGTTAGAAAGCTTTTATCAAAGTTAATAATAAAAGAGCACTTACTGTTTCTGCACACCAATGTGTGTGAAATAATGCTATTTCTAGACATGCAGGAAACAAAAGTGACTCTGTCACTACAGCTACTGCAGCTAACTCTCAGAAGGTGGCCTTGAGCTCAACTTTGTGCTCCCAACATTATTTTTACCCTGCTTACAACTCCTGCACATTATGCATATACTATCTTAAAGTCCAAGGACTGAAATAAGCAACAGCGCTTCTCCTTGCCACAAGCAGGTGGCAAAACGCAGAGTCTGAGTATCATTATTGCTTTTTCTGGTGTTAAGATGGGAGATTCATCCAATGAGAGGGAACAGATTATTTTTAAAATAAAAAAAGTTAATACCAAACCACAAAATATTTCAAGTGGATAATATCCTTTAAGTACTTTAATGAGCTTTTAATACGCTTAAATGTTCTGTAAGTTCTTAAAATGACCATTATTATCATGCAAACAACCAAGAAATGTCCAGCCAGGGATATTTCCAAGTTAGACTCCTAAGACCACAAAAACAAAGCCAGAGATTTTATACATGATGGTACCCACCCTGACAAAATTAGAAGAGATCTAAGTACAAATTAACATCATAACAAAAAAAGAAAGGAAGGAAGGAAGAAAGAAATCTATCATCCTTCACCACCTTTCACCTCCCCATGAGAAAAGAACTACAGAAAAAAGAATTACTTCCACAGTGCTCCACCACAAACATACAGATAATGCATAGCCATCATCTTTTCTAAAACCCAGATCACTGGAACTAAAAGGAATTAGCACTCTCAACTCAGGCTTTATCCTACTAAATCAGCTACTTGTATCTTTTGTATCTTGTTTTATATCTTTTTTACAAAGCAGCGAGAAAAAACTCAGCAAACAGCAAACTATGAAAACAATAGAGACAGAGGATTTATTACTGTTCCCTTTAACTATGGTTGCCACTGAAAAAAGCAATAAGAACTAAGTTCACTAAAATGCATTTTAAAAGACATTTAGAGTATCTAAAAAGTGTTTTTTGTACTTATATCAACTACACTATTAAACCAATAAAACCATGAGGCGCTACTAAAGAAGCAACAGGACAGAAACAATTTTACAGAACTGGCAAGACAAATCGGTTAAGAAATGGTGAATATTCACTGTTCCAAGAGGGGATAACAAAACAACAGATATGGATTGTGATACCACATTTTGAACAGTTAAGCTAGGTTGCTATATAGAAACCAAGAAGAGGTATTTTCACAACTGGTATGTAGGCATTTGTAGCTCTTTGCCAGAGAGACAACCGTGGATTTAATGGACTCTTTTTCTCTCTCATCCGCTAAACGCCTGTATTCGGTTAGATGAATTGAGTACATTACACACCTGTATGTATTGGCCAAGAACTGCCCAGCACATCGCTCGGAAAGTGTGAAACACAGATTGCTTGAAAGTGCAGTAATTCTCCTACTGACCCAGTTTCACATCCGGTTTGACTTGAAACATACATCAGAAAACCTGCCACACAAAGACACATCTGGTCTCTGTCTTGGGTTTGGAGTTGTCTTGTGAGATGACTCCAACTACTTTTCAACAAATCTCTTTATGACCTGCAGAATACAATCACAAATCAAGAATTCTGGCTAAATCTACATCGGAAGAACAGTAGTTTCTAAAACTATTCCAGTTTTCTTTGCTGTAATGATGGTTCTGGGCTACTTTAACGTATGTCTACTGCCAGAAGCTGGAGGGCAATTACAGAAATTCAAGGGTGCCAAAACACTGTGTTGCATCTGACACATACTTTAGCTGTAAGAAGTGTCGCAGTTCAGACACAATACTAGTTCTGCAGTAGCTGGAGAGTCTGTCTGCAGCTAGCATTTATTTTAGTTATATACCTATTGCCAAGAATGCATCCAGGTGCTGGAACAGTACAGGCCCACTGTCTGTGTAAGTATTCTCTTTTAGGCCTCCTTTTATTTGAAAACTTGTAAAAGGACTAGAATTTGAAGCAGGCCTGTGAATGTATAGTATTTACACATAACGCTTTCTCGTTAGATATTATGAAGTAGTCAGTTTAAAAACTGAGTTTTTCCACTGATTTTCTCTGAGTTTGATTCATTACCTAAATAAAATTTAAAAGAAAATCATCTGTTGTTTTCCTATGTTGAATATCTTTTAATTGTGCACTTTAAATGGTGCATCTAAAATAGGAGGAATAACGTAATCCCAGTTTTCTTCCTATTTTCTCCATCACTGTGACTGCTGCTCTGTGACCCAGAAGCTACTGGACTCTCTCCAATCGATCACTACATGAAGAAAAGATGAAGGTCTACAGTACAGAATCACCGAGTATGTACTGAAAGGATACGTCTTGCTCTGAGCAACTGCTGTGAAATGTGATAAAAGACTCCAAATATGTTTTCTAAAAATGAGCAAGTTAAAGAATCATGTTTCTTGCCTTCTGGTGCTCATAGCATGGCAGAGGTTTCCGTAAATATAAAGAACTGTATTTTCTGCTGCTAATACAACAAGAAGTAAGAAAACAAAAACGCAACTGCCACGTTGAGGATCAAAGCCTACAGCTATCAGATGTCCAGTGGCTTTCCAAAAAAAACCAAAAAAGGAGCAATGATATTGAGGTTGAGGTATACAGCGTAATAAAAGAGGAAAAGCCGTTTGAAAAGTCTCAAGTCTATCACTGGGAAAGACTGAAAAGTAGAAGTTAACTTTGCATCACTTTTTCTTTCTATATACGGGCTGTTAAACAGGTAAGTATATGACGTACATTAAATCACACCCATAAAAAGAACTGAAAAAAGAGAAAATAAGGAAGAACTATCAGAATTTTTTTGAAAAATATCCTATATAAAACACAGTACATCACATGGTGCCTCATGCTTTGCTTTAGAAATTGTATAACACCTTAAAGACTTTTGTTGCCAAAATAATTTGTCAGAATACCACACTGTGAGATGTCATCTTAAATCACCTGTGAAAATAATAAATAGGAAATTGGTACCAAAGTTAGAAAGGACAAACTAAAAATGCAAATAAAGTTCTTTACGCAGCGCTTTGCCAACTGACAGGAAGATGGAACAAGACAGATCTGCCTTGCCAGTTTCTGAGGCCAATATATATAAGTTGTCACACAAAACAAAAGCACTTTATCATTTAAAATAAGGGAAGGGAGCAATCAGTATACTTACCAATTCATCCACAGAAAGGACAGACTTAAGACAGAAGAAAAGAGTTCCATAATTAGAGAAACAGGTAATTGGAGCTTTAAGAAAATGCATTAAAGTAAAAGACCTATTTCAAATGAAATTTACCAGCAGACTGTGCATTTTATTACAGGGAATTTTTAAAAACCAAACTGCTGTAATTGTTCTTAGTAGCAATTTTGGTACTTCATTGTGATTACCATTAAAAACACCTTAACTTTATTACAGTATTGAAAACAATACTTTCTCCTAAAATACCAAGAATTATAAAGAACAGCACAATAACATGAAAAGCACCGTAATATTTGAGAGCAAAAAGCAGAAGGTAATTTACTTCCTGGCTGTTCTGACGTTTAAGAAGCCATTTAACTGATAGGTAAATAAGCTATATGGCAGTTTTCTGAAAGTATCACATAAAAATATATCTTCTACAATACAGTACTTGATACTGTCAATGGATTTTTTCCTTTCAGAAAGCATAACAAAATACATTTGACAATAGTGACTTACAGGATGGTGAGAGATAACAAAAAAAGATACATGAACTGCTAAGCACAAGAAAATACATCTATTATGCGACTCCATTCTCATACTAAAAAAGTTATCATGCTTAGGCTAAGCAAATACATCACCCCTAAAAGCTACAGCTTGTAGTGCCTATATTTATACTAAGAATCTACTCACAAAAGAAGAGTGGTTGTAGTTAATAAAGAAAGCAGTAAATTAACTGCTACAGAACTTCATTCTCTCACATTTTACCGCGTATACTGTTGACACAGTCTCTCTTTGGCATAGAGACTTCTAACTGCCAGAAGGTCAGCATGACAGTTTTTATTTACCTAAAACTCAGACTTCTCATTTTTACTTTACTTTAAGAAAGTTTTTGCTTGCTCAAGCTACATGAAGCTTCATGGTTTTCTGTATCTACAAGGGTTTAAAAGTGAGCTTCTCTCCACTGAAACAATAAAATCCCTAAAGGTGAAGTAAAAAAAACCTCAAAAGATGAGCCCCCATGTCTACAAAAAATGAAGGAACTACATGGAAATAAGGAGAGAGTATCAGCCTGGACTGTTAGCAAATTCAACTTCAACGTGGATAAAGTCTGAAGCAATACAAGAAAAAATGTACTTATTGTTAGCTGTCTGAAACAGACTGAGGTCACTTGCATGGAGATTTAATATATCTTTAGAAATGGCTTCTAACAAAGTAAGGAGAAAGAAATATGTCAGAAGTATGGCTGTGTCACTCAGCAGTTAAGTCTCACTAATAAAATTTAGGGATGAAAATCACACATAATTTGGGTTGGCTAAAAATTTTGCTTCATGTAAACCTGAAGCCTAACACTCAGAATATGTGGGTGGTATTTAACTAATTCTTATTTACATGTCCAGTTAATAATCAGATGGCTCTAAAAAACCTTTATCATGCATGAGCTATAATTCAATACAGAATAAATTATGTGCGGATAATCCAGAAAATGTTATTCTTTATACTGAACATGCAAGTATGTAGATGTAAGAATATAGCTGTAATTCAGTTACACCCTTTGGATCTGAAACCGAAAGAATTTGGGATAGTCTTATTTAGTGAACAGCCTAGATGGCCTCTGAGCCTGAGAGCCTATTACTGTGTTTTATTTTACATTAATTAACAGGACAAAATAGCAGAGACTAATTTAACGTTTCACAGATGGTGAGACTTGCTATTTGGAAGGAACTTGTGAAGCAGTTTTAAAAACAGCTAGATGGGTAATCTTTGAATTATGCAAAGAGTTAGAAAGCAGAACCTAGACAGCATTACACCACTTCCTAATTTTAAAAGTATCAGTATTAGAGTATGAACCTGTGCTGCGGATAGTAACAAGGCATACCATACTCCGGATATCAGTCAATGCTAACTAGTTCCACAGCTAAATTACTGTTATCTTCTGGTACACATTTGAAAGGTCTAAGTTTCTCAAAACCATACTTCACAAAACTATCAGCTGTCTTTTGGTCTTTTTATGACAGTACGTTGAATATAACAATGGATAGCATCTGCAGCATTCTGAAAGAAGAAGTACAATGGAGAGGACTGTGACGCCACCTGCCATCTCCTTCTATGGCAAAACAATCCCATTCCTATTCTTATAACCTTGCTACAGCAAGAACAGAAGATTTTTTCCTTCTAGACTGTTTTATAACATGTGAAGATTTAGTTGTGTTTTTACACTGGAAGCTACCATCTTTCACTACTTCTGCTGCCATAAAAGCATTACAATTCATCACAACATTTTCTTACTTTGCTTTAATAAACTGCTCAGAAAAGTTCTATGTAAAAATTACTTACATTCTTACTTCTTATTTTTAATGGTTCCTAACCACTAACAATAAATTTTATTTAAAAAAGTTAACTCTCTCCAACATCTTTAGCAGGAAAATTTATAATCAGCTTATTCATAACTCATAAGGAAGAGCTTCAGAGAGGAGAGGGGAAAGTACAATCCTCCATTCAAGCTACCGTACTCACCAGCTTTGCCTTAATAGCCCCCGAATCCACATTCTGACCAGTTTTGGCATGTAGCTGAAGTTGGACAGCATGAAGCTGCAAAAGCTGATCATGGACTTCCTTTTCCAATACTGCTTTCTCTGCCTGGGTTTCTGTCAGTTCAGACTTCAGATCAACTAACTGCGCCTGGAAGATAGAAACCATCGTAGCAATTAGAACAATGATTATATCAGAACTGACATACATGAATATATCTTCTGCTGGCACATTTTACAGCTAAATGCCATAATACAAATAACAGTTCATGCTGTCACGCGTTCCTCTGTAGCCCTACTCAAGCACTCCATCATTTGCAGGCTTTTTTCCTCTGCAGCTTCCACTGCATCCATTCATCCACAGATCAAGCATCAAACCACTGCACTTCTGAAAATAAGAGGAGCTGGATTTTTCTGACAGAGGCCACGGCATCTCATGCTGCTGTCCACTCTGACAGGGGATACTGTCATTAAAACTACAATATGATTTACAATCATAGCAACATAAGCACTATTCATACTTAAATATGACTACATCTTTCCAGAAAAAAAAAAATTGACCAAAGTATTAATGCAATTATTAAAGCAGTGATAAAAACAAAAAACCCAATTCACAACAGATCTATTATCAACAACTTAACTGAAACAGCCAATTAAGTAGGCAAACCAGAAGCCATGAATTAATACGTTCCTAAAATGTTTGTAGAAAAATCACAGTCATGAACTCTAACATGAAAAAAAAAGAAAATTCTGAAACGTATAAATACAGTCTACATGCATACTTGTAATGGGAATAACAGAACAAATATACATTTTTACCAGGCTACCTGCTATCCATAAGTTCAAGTAGATTTTTATAAGATAACCTACATTTTTATAAGCTTTAAAGCTATTACATACCCATGAAAACACAGCAGATGTCAGGGGAGAAGAATTTTGATCATGTTTTGTACTTTAAAGGTAAATTCAGATTCTACTTTTACTTCCAAAAATCTGGAACTTCAAAGCAAAATGGAAAAGTCATCAATTCTTAAAAAAAATCTCACATTAATGCAAAGTATTTTAGATATTTAATACCACTATCCTGATGTTCAAATTCACACTGAATACCAAATTGCAAGTCAACACTCATCCCATCCAATTATGTAAGCCGCTGCCTTAAAAGGTCCGTATCAGTTTTAAAAAGCACAAAGGATACGAGTATCAGTACTTACTGGGTCTAATTAAGGTACCTAATTTAGATGGACAGCCTCATTAAGCTTCCAGCATAATTATCAGACATAAGTAGGCTCTTCCAGAGGTGATTCAGAGCACCTCAACTACACAGCAACTTGATGAGACAGGTCAAGTCAACCTCCAGCTTACCGCCGTGATGAACATTGTCCCCGAGACGCTGGGTAGGGCAGAATAGGCAGGGACAAGAGGGTGGGAGAAGCCCTGTCAATGAGCTCTGCTGACTTCTGAGTGAACTCCCCAGAGCAGGGCAAAAGCACTGTCTCTGACCATGGAGTCCCTACAGATCAAGTTAGCATTTAGTTTTTGTGTTGAAGAAAGCGGCTGCACACACTTTCACTTTCTAACCTTTGGAATGACTAGAAACCTGAATAATTTGTAAATCTTCACAGAATTCTGAAGCAGAAATTGCCTTCCACAGTGAGATGTGGTCGGGACGAGCAGAAGGGAGGAGAGCCTGACGATCGAAAAGGGAGTGTCAGCTGACCTACCAAGGCCTTCATCTGTTCCCCCTGAGCAGAAATGATAACAGAACAACAAACAGTCCTCTGGGGAATGTAGTAGTTCTTCTCTTCCGGGACAGGTACCCGGACCTGGAGCATTAACTCTTTAACTCCTGGTGCACTACATGATGTTGTGATATGGGATACCGATAACCCAAAATCATAAAACCATGACACAGACCTTCAATATGACTCTTGCTAGCACTGGTTTTTAATCCTCACTTCTCTCAATTTAAGTTATGAAGGAAAACCCACTGGAAAACCAGCAGTTCCACATTCACTTTTGAAAGACGCTCAGTAAAACAGGAGAGGAGTCGGAGGCAGACATGAAGCAAGGAACACAAACAAGAACCATCAATGCAGACACTCACTGTGAGACCACCACTCACTGCATGAGGCTGCGGTACTGCACGGGAGCACAGTACCAGACCCTACAAAGATTGTGTTTCAATCTGCATAAGCAAAACAAGGATAAATTTAAGCTGCACAGGCAACTGTACCAATCCTTTTATTGGCAACTTTTAGATGTGCTCTCCAACGAGACTGCTGAAGGTGAGATGTCATGCATCTCCACGCACATGTCTCAATATATCTATAAATGTTCTGCACATAGAGCAGGTCACTGGTGACTGCTCTAGCACTTGCTGAGAAGCCAGCTGAGAAGCCCACGGGAGACCATTTAGCTTCATGGCTATGAGCATTTAGGAGAAGTCACCAAACAGCAAACAGAGAACAGAAACTTTCATTCGTAAATAGTCATGGACAGAGGTTGAAGGGAGGGCTGTCTGCTTAACATCCTCACGTCCTTTAACACTAACTTGTTGATTCAGTCAGAAGAGGAAACGGGGGAAAAAGGCTTCTGAACAGATGGACATTCCTTTCAACTTTCAAATATTTACTTAACTTGACATGCAAACCCAGCAGAACTAAATTAAAGTATGGTTACAGTCATTTTACACACCCAAAATACAATTAGAAGCTGTAGCTACATCACATTTATATAAAACCCTGGATCCATAACTAAGGATTATCACTAAAACACATGGCCGGTGAGTTCTAAAAAGTACTTTGCTGCTCATTTCCTATCTGCATTATTAACAGAACAACTGCTTTTGCTGTTAAAATATTTCTAGATTGACAGTGGGAGAGCAAATACGGCTCTTCCTCTAATGTTAACATTATACAGCTTCAAACCAGAGAATTTCCACAAAGCTAGCAATACAAGACAACCTAAAAGAGAATATGTAGTCAAAGACAGAAAGCACATTATTTTCACTAAAAACAAAAATAACATCAACAAAAAAACCACAGCAAAGATGATGCATCATCAACAATCTTGCGTGTGACCATACAAAGTACGTACCCCTAACAGTTAAAAAATGTGGTGTCACTGTAATGACCAACAAGTTATCTTGAAGACACAGAAATTATTACATGGGAATTATTTTTATATGTTCTAAGATGCTAAATGTTTTTCAAGACTGTATGCTTTGATTGTTAGAAGGTCCCAAGACAGAAGCAAGAAGCATATGTAATATAATTCAAAAGCTCAAAAACTTACAAGTCTTCGAATTGATCTAGCAAAATTACTATATGTCTAATATTACACATAAAATGTTAAACTTTATTCCCATTTTAACTAGAAGAGATGCTGGAGTCCTCTACTACTAATCCAATAGAATGAACATAAATAGTAAATATACACCAAAAACATAAACAACAAAACCACTGATTTTATAACACCACTGTCACATGTCAAGCAAAGGCACAAGATGCCCTTCTTTTTGAGTCCCACTGATAACGAAGGAGAGGACAAACACAGAAGAAGAAATAATCTGCAGCAAACAAAGATTCAAAAATTGCAGTCATTGCCCATTCTTATGGGCGGGAAATACAAGATCATTAATCCCCTTCCACTAAGGGGCAAAATCCTCTTTATTTAACATGGTATACAACTGCGCTGATTAGCAATTATAACACGGTATTTTGTTGATTTATAAGCAGAGTAATGCTTTAGTTTCTCTGCTAACTCATTTTTGAGGCAACATACAGCCAGCAGCAGGACTGAGCTGCAGCTCTGGGAAGTATGATTCCACCGGGGTAACGTTCTTATAGCGCTATAGCGCAGTGAGAAGAGAACTGGACACAAAAGGCACCGTATTGGCACAGCTCTTTTGTCCTTTTATTCTCATGAGTGTTGGCAAGGTCAATGCCTTTTGAGATATTTTCATTTCTGTCTCTGACTTGATCAAGTCTTGGATACTTTTCTTACACCAAGATCCAAAACTGGAATTAAGGGCCAATGGCAATGGGAAGTGCCTGGTTTGGGGCCTTAAAATACAAGCCAAAACTTACTGAAGTAGATTAAAAAACATCTAAGTTTCTTCTATATTAAAGGAAATCAGGCCATTTGTTTCAACGCTTCACTTTTCCCATTCCTTTTGTCTATGGACAATATATAGCAGTTCTTCGAAATGTTCAGAGATCCATAAATGTATCCGCTCAGCAATGACTTCTAACCAAAACCACTGAGAAGTTACATAAACTGAGTCAGTATGGAAAAGACCTGAAGTACTGTCCTCAAGCACGATCACCGATTTCTCAATGTATACTACAGATACGCCTGGTAATTTCTTTGTATTCCAAATACAAACTTCCACTCATTTACGCTGATTACAGTGTCAGCCGTACAAGACCTACTCCTTGGTTTCTTACCTTTTTCTCCTCACTACTGAGTGAATCCACATGTGTTTTTTCTTTTGTTTTGTTCTAACTCGAAGTACCAGAAAACACATGCTGTTTCAGAAAAAGCAACTGCTTCATGTTACCTTCACACTGGTATATAATCAATCTACCTTTAAACTCTAAAAGATAAGTTTGTGATTCAAGTAAATTGCAGATTTTGGTCAAATTAATTGAACAGCAAAGTAGTATATTTGTCTTGCAAACAATCTGAAACTCACAGATTATAATCATGTTTCGTATTTCACTCAGATCTTACACCTATGAAAACTGAAACTGGGTATAAAGTGAAACTCAAGAATTTATAAATGACTTTTTTTTTCCCCCATAAGAAATGAAATAAATCATGGCACTACGTAACAGACAAATACTTATTCCACAGATCATTCAAAAATATTACTGTAAAAATAAAAAAACACACAACAAAACAAAAGAAACCTCTCGACAAAACATTATATACATAATGACCTTCTTTTTTAGCAGTTCACATTTCTTCTTCAAGTAGTTACACATTATGGTCCTATATGTAGCTGTCAATACAATTGCTCATTTTAAATGCAGAGATTGCCTGCATTTACAGTCATGGAGCTGTTCACGTCTTACCTGGTGTTTTTCATTGAGAGGGAGAGGTCAGTCTTAGAAGTAAAATAAATATCACTGAGGTCTCATTATTTCATACCATACTTCGTAATTTCTTCATATGTTGGTCAGAAGAGGAAAAAAAAATATCTACTTGTACTTTTTTTTAAAAACAGAAAGTGCTTGAATAATGAACTCTAAATCAGATATTTATTTCTGTAAGATCTCAGAACTATATTCATAGAGCAACGCAAACTTCTGAACATAAAAGAATAAAAACGTGGACTTTGCACTGGACAACATGCAAAGTAAATATAAGAAGGAAACAATGAATAACTGTAACATGAAAAGGAAGTACAGAAACATTTGTATATAGAAGGGCACAACAGGAAGCAGACAGACGGCATGCTAAAGCCACAAGTTACCATTTTTCACCATCAGCAGTGCTTGAATGAGGAATTAGAAGACGGCAATATCATGGCTCCTAGACCCAAAGCTTCAGAGGGAGCAAGCCCAGAACTACAAAATCGTGGATAGTGGGATGATGGCAATTAACATCTCATGTCAACAAGAAGCGATCTGCCTCTCAATTCTGAAAGGGAAAGCGGTTGCAGAGGGGGGCAAGCAGAGAGCTGATAGAAGAAATCAAGTAATGGTTTTAGTTTTGGGAAAATGTCTTTCGCTTTCTGAGCTATCACTCTAATAACCTTTGCAGAATAAGTAATAGTTGCGTTTGATTTAATAGATATGAAAAAATAATGTAAGTCTTGGGCACTGCCCAGAACTCAAACCAGAGCACAGCTGAATTGGAAACCGAGCTTACAGGTCTGAATGTTATTTGTGCAAAGCAATGGCATTACTCACCACAATCAATAGAAACAACAGAAAAACCTGAATTCTCTCTATATTAAAGTGTAGCAAGTGATTTTTGAGGCTTGTAATGACACACTTTTCGGTATCTCAATTTCTAGCTTACATTAAGAACCTTTTAAGTATTGTACAAATGATGAGCCATTACAGACACATTAGAAAACACAGATTTCCAGCAAAGGAAAGCTAAGTACATTAAAAAGACTTCCACTGTAGTAATATTGCCAGTGAGTAAAAGCCATAAGCCAAGCACTCATTAAATGTCTTTAATGCAACAAATATTCTTTAAAGATTTTTTTTAATTTGCCTTTAATCAAAGGCCTAGCAAAAAGAAAGACAAAAACCAGGATCATTTCTGTCTGAGCTCCCTACACAAGGCAGCCTTTTGCAACCATTTTATCTATCTGTATGACTGCATCTCTCTATTTCACCTTCCTTCCCCGCTGATTTGAGTTGAACGGCTGTTTGAGTTTCAAACAAACTCATTACAGGGGTAAAGGCATGTATGAGCTGGAAACTGCGCTGCCTAACTCTGCTCCAGCCTACAAACCAAAACCATGCATGGACAGAAAGGCAAAGAATGCCGTAGCGTGGAAACATCACAGGAGAGAAGCAGGGGTGACCAAATGAGATGGTCTTAGTGACTTAGGAGGGTGCTCAATATTTGCATTAGAAAAGGAAAAAAAAAAACCAACAAAAAAACAAAAACCAAACAAATTTCCTGACAAATGAGTCAGAAGCGAGATTTCACTAGCTCCACCAATTCTGCTACTAACAAAACACCTTGTGTGTGCAACTTTTACAACAGTTAAGATTATGAGAAAGGTCCCCGTCGGTGGATCTCACTGTGGGAACAAAACAAAATTCACAGATAAAGCCTATGAGGTACTTCCATTTTTTCAGCAGTGCGTGCTCATTTGGTCTATACCAGAACTCCAGAAAGTTTACCAACAAATGCATGTATGTATTTAAACATTCGCTCCTGATCAGGATCATGAAGCAAACACCGCACCTACTCCTTGCATTCTGCTTCAGCATACGCACAAAAAAAGGAACACGAATATCAAGAAATAATGCTCACATACTTTGGGGGCATTTTTTTTTAAGAGAAAAATGTTGCATAAAGGCAAAACTAGGTTAAAAAAACTGATTATATTTTACAAACAGTGAAATCATTATTCCTAAGCATTCTCATAATATTACACAACTGTGGGACAGAAAACAATTTTTCAGGAGCTGACAGATGCAACCACTGCAGCCCGATGCCCAAACACACGCAGATGCAGACACACGTACGATGGAGGCTGGGCAGCAGCAGAGACGGGGAACACACTTAGGAAATGCGTGGCCAACATACTAATGAGTTTTCTTGGGGACTGTTGGACTGTGGCATCAGCCAAAGATATTCAGTATCAAGCAAAGTATTATGCTTCTCTAATTGCTGGAATAAAAATTTTTGTCCAGTATCCCATCTGTGTCACTTCATCACTGAACCACACCTAGGCTACAGCTAAGGGCAGGACCATTCCACCCCTCCCTCGGCCCTGACTTATCTGCTCCTTCCTTCAGACTGAGCAATGCTTGCTGCGACTTCTTCTCACAACTCTATGAAGTCTGTAGGGCTTGTTCAAAACAGAAACCGTGACACAGCACAGAGCCTTATACATCTCACTGGGCTCTTTGCAAAGCTGAAGTGACAGCACTGAACAAAATACATGTTTCTGAATAAATCATACACCTTGGAATCATAATCCTGGACGATCAAAAAAAAACCTGACTGCAACAGAAGCACAGAATGCTTACCACTTATCAGTGACAAAAATGAGGAGCTCCTTTCAAATTATTTCAAAAGGCTGTATTTGCAAATCTTGTAATGAAATTGTTTATTTCATTACTTTCGGGACCCCAAAAAAAGACATGTGACATTAACTTAAAATTAACTAAAAGCTCTCTCTCATATGGCTAGTAAGAATGCTAACAACAAAATTTATAGCTATAAACTTCCCAAACAAACATGACAGCCAAAACTACATATACAGGGAAAAAAAAGATTTTCCCTTGAATTTAGAGTAAGAACGGAGGTAGTGTTGGCAACTCTGAACAATTAAACAGTTGACAACATAATAACATTTTAAAACATCTTGTAAATGTAAAATTTGTTTTCCATTTCTATATGGATTGATGTATTAACTCCCATTTGTGTGTCAGTGTATGGGAACTGCTGAGTCACAGCCTGAAACAGCGATTGAGCACCTGGAAGAAGAGACCCTGCCAGCGGTGGGAGCACAGATGGAGGCAATTCACCCATGCGATCAGAAGCCTGGCTCTTAGACCTCATGTAAGGGCTGACTGCCACTAAGGAAGGATCTTTTGCTGGAGATCCCACCTCTGTGGAGTTTTTCTGTGAGTCTAGATCTTTGGAGTTGGGTGAGCATTATTCTTTTGTAATGTCTTCTTGTTGCACTGGTCCTGCTGCTGTTACAGCCAGTCACTGATCTTCTTCATCTCTTCTATTAGAACACCTGGTACCACAGCAACATATTATTATTTCATGCTATTACCTTGTTTTTCCTTGATGTTAAGTACATGCATTTTGTCAGGTTTTTTAATACTACTGCATCATTCTGTTTGTACTTACTTAGAGGTGCACAAATCACAACTTTTTTGTAATCGTTGGCAGTACATTGCTGCCAGCATCAGATTCCTGACCGCCTCATAAATACACTTCCAGTTACCCATGCTTCTAATTGTTAATGAGGAATACAGAATTGAGTTTTTTGAAGTCATATAGGTGGTTTTACCATTGCCACCATTTTGGAGGTCAGACTAGCTATGCGGTACAATCCATTACACAAAACCAAGGGTTACAAACTAAGATACCGCATCCCTGTTGCTTAAAATCTGGAGCTCCCAATACATGAGAGAAAAAGAAAATACAGTTCAGCATTTTACCACACACAGACTGAAATTAAGGTGAGCTAGTTAAACGTGTATACAATTCCACAACCTTTGATACAGGAAAATATGAATTAAATGCAGGTCACCCCTTTAAAAGGCAAATACTGTACTGCTGTTGCCTGAACATCTGCAAACTAATCTAATGCTAGGATCCAAAATGAGCTGCATCACATCTCATTCCAGACAGACTGCATTCCATCCAGTACCAACAGTTTCCAATTTGAAAAGAGAAAAAAAGATTCAGAGGTAGAAGTGTAAATAATGAACTGACACCTCAGTAAAAGGTGGACAATTCAAACACATCTGAAAAAATAAATCCTTTTCTTACTAACTTACTAGAACTATGTTCCCAGTATTAAAGGCACATCTGGCATGGGGCAAAGAAATATCTTGGTTGCACATAGGTGCATTTCACCTTACAAATCAAAGGAGAGAGGGGATTAAAAACAACCCAAAGGACCTTCATAATAAAGCGTATGGTCTGATCGTGGTTAAAAAGTACTCCTAACCAACAAAGCAGTTCTGCAGCATGCTCTGTAAAATGGACTCAAATTATGTGAAAAAACACCATGCATATAAAGCCACCTACAGTTGGCTTTTTTGGGTATTGAGTTGCTTTCTTTTCTTTTTAAATAGGGATCTTCATGTTACCCACACACACTCCACATGCTTTAGCTGATACAGCACAAGATACTTAAAGAAATAAAAATCCAGCTTAAAGGAACCTGTTCTTCTAAATCTATTAACTGATTTCCAGTTCCACTGTAACAAAACTACGTGGGCAAATAACCTCTTAAACATTTAATTAAACGCCTTCCTAAACTCTAGCCTGCAGTTGGCTTAACCCAACTGCCAAGACATAGGGTGTGCTCTACCAGACATTCCATTCCAGTTTGTTCATTTAAAATGACAGAATTAGGCTGGCAGTCCAAGTGGCAGAGTCAAGCTCAATTTTCACCAGCACGTTAAGCTACTACTTTTACTTCCACTGAATTTTTATTTGTTTGAAATGAACGTTTAAACAGTGTCAGTCAGCATCGTATAACTTTTTTCAGCTCAAATAATATCTGAACAGGAAAAATGAATCCTATGACCTTCCTCTCAGTTCTGGTATCTCACACAGTGACCGTTAGCCTGCATCTGCTGATTGTAACCCTGAGAGACAGCCCAAGAAAAATCTCTTTTAAAATGGCTGTCATCTCCTTTTGTTCTACCAGCCTGAGGCACTCACTGTCCTCCATTACGATACATTCCTACACTTGTTTAGCACGCTGTATGCTACATCAGTCAAGCCAAGCTAATCTCAGAAAAAGACAATGGCTTCCATCACCGAACAATGTTTTCCTCTTTGATAAGCTACTCTGTTCAAATTTGTCCCACTGTGACCAGCAGGAAAAATATGAAAACAAATCCTCCTTCCTTTTAGTTCAATTTAGGATCACAAATGTTATTAGTATAATTACAACCTTTCATCACTCTAAAGCCCGAGTAAATTTACCTGCATACATCCACTGTGTATCTGCATACCTTCAGGCTCCTTCTGAAAATAACCAACATCTCAAGTGATTGCATATCCCTTCCTCTACAGAAACTAGCGTTGTCCTCAAATACTTTTTTCACTGTTCTGAAATATCCCTCACACAATATTTTACCTAAATTCACCTCTGGCAGTACGTATACACCAAAAGCGTACACAAAAATGCCAAGACATTTTTCCACAAAACTTCTACAAGAGGAGCTTCTATCCTCCAAAACCAACTAAATTGTGTCTTAAAAGCAATTACACCAATTCCAGAACACATACTAAGCTAATAAAGCACGTTCTGAACTGTGTTTCTCTTTTCTTGTCTGTAAAACTGTGACAAGGGCAGACAGTTCTTCTCAAGGAAATGAAACCCACGATCAATAGAACAATATTCCTAATTTTTATCATTAGTTTGTACCTACATAAATAACGTCATTTATGAACACGATGAAAACTTCAAATGAAAGTGCACAAGCACTATAGCGTTATAGTTTTGAGCTGCTAAAGAAATAACTGCAATTTTAAACATCATGAAATTACCGTAACTTGTACCACAAAAGAAGAGTAAAGTCACTGATCACATCCTGCACTTCAGTATCAATGTTATTTTTTCAAAATATGTAACCGTGTCCTTCATTTTGGACACAGAGAATTCTGATCAGAAAAGAAGATGAGACATTCATTCTCAACAGAGCAGCTCCATCTTTCAGAGATTTTAAATGGCACTTTTCATTTCAAATTTACGACTAATAATCATGAGATCCTAACATTAACAACTATCAAGACTACTATAGCCTTCTAAAAGGTCTATTTCAGATAAAACTTCCTATATGGTCATGGGTATGAAATCTAACACTATTATCAGAAATAAAAATATTTCACAAAATAAAATGTTATTTTATTCACTAGCTCTAGATTTTTAGTATCAGTTCTCACTCTTAGACACGCTAATAGTTATATGATTAAAACTATGAACTGTGCTCCTTTGCTCTTCAACTCATTCAAGATTAAAGTACAGACTGTCATTACTTAGGCGTCCAAGCCACAGATGATTTTAATTAGATACCAAAATACGAGGGTTGCTTCAAAAGCAATGTCTCCTACTTTATTATGTTGACCAACAACATCAGAGGCAGATGTTGGTGGTATGACAGTAGAGTTTGAATCTTCCCACCAACATTCCATTACATTTTGTCACTGTGTGACAGATGGCAGCAGAGGAGCAGTCTGATAGAATGGCGTCTGACACAGAAGTGCAGATGAAGCAAAGGTGTGGAATTGAATTCCTCCCTGCAGAAAAATGGCAACCACTGACATTCATCGACACTTACTGAACACTGATGGAGACCAAACAGAGGATGTGAGCATAGTGAGGTGGTGGGTGGTGCATTTCAGCAGCGGCAACAGTGTGTCACCTCCGCTGGCCTACATTTTTACAAGGTGTGGCACGCAGGCGGTGAATGTGCTGAAAAATAGTACTTTGTAGCTGAAAATCTGCTCTATTAAAAAGTGTTATTGTGCTCTTTGTAACTGCGCTAGTTTCCGTGGAAATAAATAGGAGGCATTACTTTCAGAGCGACCTACGATCTTTCAGGATCTAAGTTTTATAATTTCCTTTCAAAATATTTAAGCATGAAACAACTTTTCAAAGAAATATTTACCAAGCATTAACTCATTCCCTTAAACTGCTCTGAAAACTCATCTGTTTTACAAGTCTGTACACAACACCCACCAGCGCTGTGCAATATGCAATAAACGCTGATTGTCTACTATAAACTCATAAATCTTATTTTACTATGCCTACACAATTAAGTGTGCTGTATAGCTTGACAGCATGCATGCAAACTGTGTACTACAGTGTATTCAAGTCTATAGCAACATAAATACGAAGAATACTGTAAACATCGCTACAGTGAGCACTGTGGTGAAATAAAGACTGAAATGAGCAAAACTTCCTTAATGAGGTATTTATTTTGCTGTGAAATAATCCAATTCTCGGCTAAGCTCTACTGGTATTTTGCATAACAAGGTTTTCATACCAGGAAGAGATCAGATAAAAACCAAAGCCAATTTACTTCATTTCCTACTGCAAGGAAACACTTCAGAAGAGCAGGTTACTGTCAGAAGATTCTTCAATTCCTTCATTGCAATAAGCGAAATACAAAGGACTGAAGGAACTGACGCCTCTGGCCTGTCCACTAAAGCTCTTGCAAAGTACTTACCTACATGTCCTCTAAGAAGCTCTCCTTGTTCCCATACACTTCAAAGCTACTGGAACAAACAACACAAATCTGAAAAGCATGGTCTACAAGAGATACTGAAGAAGCTAGCAATTTCTAGCGTACAGAAGAGATAACCAAATGAAGACTTCTCAGCAGTCCTGCAGCACAAAGACTAGTCTTGTCACAAAAAGACAAGAAGGTATCTAACATCCACACTCTTAGGCCAAATGACATCCAAATATAGTGCAAAAAGAAGCCTCAAGTTGGACTGCAGCTATGAAAAAGAAAAATGTAGAATTCCCCAGACTCTCCCTCCAGAACGCTCCAACTGTTGCATAAATCACAGGACCGCACTGCCCTACCTCTTGAGTAACATCAGCACCAGTCAACTCAGCTCCCACAGATGCTTCTTCCTTCCCGCCCTTACTGAAATGCTGGTTTAGACATGAAGAAAACTTTTCAGCAGTAACAACAGTTACTCTCTTCACAGATCGTGAGATCTCCGTTATGAATTCGACTGAGTTCAGCAGGGGGCTATCTGATCTGCTAGGAGTATGAAGAAGGGAAAGAAGACCTGTCAGGCCTATCCCCAATCCATTTTTTTGTTCCATTCGCTTGTAGACAGGAATAACATTCTAACCGCTGCCTGTAAGCTTGAAGATTCTTGATGTCTTTGTCTCATTTTGTAAGATTACCAAACTTCCTAGAGACATAATGCAAATACAAGGCCAGCCAGTAGCATCTGCTGCTCAAGATGCTTCTTTCATCACCAAAGACAACTTTTTGTCACCACGAGCAACTCCGTAACAACATAACCCAAAGCCAGAGATCCGCTGTGCCGAGCCAGGCCAGGCTCCCGGGGGACAGTCGCTGTCCTGCAGCCCCGGGCCTGAGGGCCGAGCGGTCCGGCTGCTGCCCACAGAAGGCCTCACCCTGCCGGGGACGGACAGCCCCAACCCTGCCGGCCCCTCAGCACCCCGCCGCCGTGCACTCACCTCCAGCTTGTGGTTGATCTGGGACACGGTCTGCGCCTTGTGGCAGAGCTGCGCGAAGCAGGAGCTCAGGCTGGTCATCTTCTGCCGCCCCTCGTAGGTGATGTCGGCCTGGTCGGGGTCGATCTCGCCCAGCAGCAGGTCCACGTCCACGAAGGCCTTGTCGAACTCCTTCTCCAACACCTCCAGCCAGCGGAACATGGACACCCCGCCGCCCGGCGCCGAGGCCGCGCCGCCCACCCCTCCGCCGCAGGCCGCACCACCCGGCCCGCAGGAGCCAACGCCGCCCGCCGCCGACATCCCGCTGACCACCGCCTGGCCCGGCCTCGCCTCACACAGGGTCCGGCTCGCGCCCCCACCCGCCTCGGCTGTCCCCCTGCGCCCTCGCGGCGGTCCCGGCTCTCCCGGCGCGGCCACGCAGCCAGGCGAGCGGAATGTGCCCGTGCGCATGCGCGATGCCGCTGACAGGCGGCCTCGGGGGCGGCTGGCGCTGCCTGCCACAACTCCAGGCGGCTCCCAGGCAGCAACGGCTGAGCTCCGAGACCGCGATCGCGGCCGCTGCGCTCCCGGCTGGTGCCGGCAGGGGGCGGCGGGGGTGTCCGTGAGCGCCGTGCCCGAGGCTCGGAGGGGAGCTGAGGGAGCGGTTGGAGCCTTTCCCGCGTCTGCTGCTGGAAAGGAGCCGGAAGGTGCACCTAAACGTGGCAGTGGCCTTCGGTGCAATCTGCTTTTTCTAGTAAAAGTGATTTACGTAGCGTTCTGTATTTCTCAACTTTTAGGAAACCTTCCAGGTCTTCAGGGAGTTAGTTAACAAAACTACCCGGGAAACTGTCCTCAAGGACAAGGGAGCAGAGTGGAGCTGGCAGATCGAGTGCAGCCTCCATAAGTTTGTGGATGACACCGAGCTGTGCGGTGCGGCCAACTCGCCCGTGGGACAGGATGCCATCCAGAGTCCTAGACAGGTTCAAGCAGTGGGCACAGGTGACACTCATGAGGTTCAATAAATTCACGTGCAAGATTTTGCGCCTGGGTCGTGGCAACCCCCACTATCAGTACAAGCTGGGGAAAGTACGGATAGAGCACAGCCCTGCCGAAAAGGACTTGGGGGTACTGGTGGCTGGTCATCTAGTACAACCATTAAGCTAGCACTGGCATACCTACCACTAAATCATGTCCCTAAGCACTAGATCTACACGTCTTTAAATACTACCAGGGATGGTGATTCATCTCCTTGTTCCACCAGCTTATTCCAGTGTTTCACTACCCTCTCAGTGAAGAATTTTTTCCTAATATACAACCTAAACCTCTCCTGGTGCAATTTAAGGCGGTTTCCTTTGTCCTGTCACTTGATGCTTGGGAGAAGAGGCTAATTCCAACTCATTACAACCTCATTTAAGGTAGTTGAAGAGAACAATTAGGTCTTCTCTAAGCCTCTTTTTCTCTAGGCTAAATGTAGAATCATAGAATTGTTTAGGTTGGAAAAGGCATCTAAGATCATCATTCCCCTAGTCCTTTGGGAGGGGGAGAGAAAAAGGAATTCCTTCTTTGCTGCTGTACTCACAAACACTATCAGGAGGGGCTAGTTTTGCAGTTACACTTTTGTGTAACTGTTCAGGCTCTTCAAAGAGGCAAAGATGCACGCTTGAAAGTATTGCATAAAAAGGACTGTCCTGGACACCCGTGCATCTATAGATACACTGGCAAATGTAATTATACCAATCGAAAAGGTATTTGCATTTCCTAGCTCATTTTGGTTCTGAAAAAAGAAAGAAACTACAGGAGATAAGCTATTTCTACATGACTATCATGGTACTTTCTCCAAGGCCTTCACCTCAGGGTCACTTCATTTCCTTGAAATGTTCTGATTGATTCTGATGTTGATTTCTGTAGGAGCTTTATTAGCAGGTCTTGTAGAGGTCTCATGCAACATGGCTTTATGGCACCAAAGCAGTAACTCTACCTCAAAAGAGAAAAAAGTATCACTTGAACCCAGATCAGGGCCCTAATCCTGCCTGCAACAGAGTCCCAGAAACTCCTGTGCCCTCACAGCACAGGGAGCACAGGGCCGTAGAGGTAGCACAGCAGTGGGACTGCCCCCAGCAGCAGCAAATAGCAAGAAGATGGCACCTACATGCCCTGCCTCTGGGCTGCAAGGTGTCCTGCAGCGAGTTTCTCTCATGGCTCTACTTCACATAAATAATTAATTGGGATACTGAGAGACAATTTACAGCTCAATGGTTAGACCACTCACCTGGAATGCGAAGAGAGCTGCTAAAGCAGGAAAGGCTTCTATCAGTTCTATCAGTTTGTGCTTTCAGGAGAGAAGGGTAAAAGCAAACTTTACCACTAGCAGTAGTTTCATGTTTCCTCTGGGATCTGATATCACAGACTTGACAAGAATCTTACAGATTGTTATTACAAACCTGTTCTTTTGCCCTTTACTGTTCTTATTGTCTGCACTGTAATTTGAGGCAGGTAGTAGCAAACTGGAAACATAATAGGGGTGCTTTTACTGTTAAGGCCTTCCACAATGGATACAAAAGCTGCAAATATTTTTATACGGGCCCATAGAAAGAAACCTGGCTCAGTAAAGTGGGGTATTCTGATAGTGTCTGAGCAAAGGGTGTAAGTGTCTAAACTTTAGACAGTTGTACAAATGCTTCTAAATGAGCCAAGTTTAGCAGAGCAATTGTTCAAGCTTCATTTGAATGTTTGTTCTCCATAGCCATTATACCAACAAGGTCTGATGGGGAATCAAAGTATTTTCTGTATCAAAAACGAAACTAACATTATTGTTTAAGGTAGTTCTGTTGAACAATGAAATTGCTTCAGGATTACCAGTTTTATTTGCTTACTTTGATTTTTATTCTGGTAGGTATTACACTGGTGAAACACATATAGAATTACATTATTATTTTTTTCTTTTTTTTTCTAATGGAACAGTAATCTAACTTACAGCTAAGCATTACAATTTTCTGCTAATGTATCTCAATCATGTATTTACATGCCACCTGCTTATCTTGAGAAGGAAATGTCCCATAGTTACTACATAACGTACCTATACCAAACAGTACCTTCAAAAATTGTATTTGATGTAATTTATGTAAGGCTGTCTTTTTTAAATAATCACATACCTTTTTTTTTTTTTTTTTTTTTTTTTTTTTGAGTCCTTTCCCTTCAGCTTAGGTGTTGGTCCTATCTTAAATTGTATTTATCTACAGTGGTATCAGAGTTTTGTGGTCATTAATTTAACTTTCATCCCTCATCAACGCCAGCTTTGTTCTGTAAGTTCTTACATTTTACAGTTCAAACAAGGGTTTGTCTCTCCTTCTTCCACTCAAAGATTAGCTTCTCAAATACAATTTCTTTAGAAACCAACCTGCAGGATAATACCTGTCTAGTACTTGCTGGATTATGTAAAAATGAGAAAGAATACTATATATTATTGAGAAAATCTGCAGTTGTGACATGAAATCTTAGTAAATGTAGTTATCTTTAGGAAATATTCATATTCCTCACCAGAAATACTACGTGAAAAAGTTAATAATAATAATTATTAATTAAATAATTAGTGATAAGTTGAATAATTTCAACTATGCATTGAAATTAGAAGTAGATATCACTGGCGTAACACAAGAGCAGTTTAATTATCTCAAAACTCTACTTAGAAGAGCCCTATAAAATTCTGATCAATTCCCTTGAAATGCCTGCCAAAAACACCCAGACAAGCTTAACTCTGTTCTGTAAGCAAGCAGTGCAGTCAATATACAATCGAACCTAAGAAAGCTTAGTAGTTTTGGTCTTCAATTAGCTTAAAGTGATTTTAAGTAAGCTCTAGCGTATTCCACCCTGATAACATTAACAAATAATTGAAGAATATTTAAAAAACAGAGGTTGTTTGAGTAAACTGATCTAGCGGACGCCGTGATGCATGGACACAGTGCTGCTACACCCAAGGAACACTTCTAAGTAACAAATAGTTGCAGAAAATCATCTCAAGAAAAAGATAAGTTAATTGAATATTTTTAATGTCAAAAGGACTTCACTGACAGCTTCCTAGTCTGCTCATTTGATCATTCCTATATTCTTTACATATAATTTATGCACATAATATCTATCATTATTGTCTAGAGAATGTGAAGCATCTGTGCTACTTTATTGTTAGGTACCTTTGAGTATATACAGTATTTTATAATTTAAACCTATTTATTTTGACTGATCACTAGAGTACCTAATTAACTACCCGAAAAATTACTTTGTGCTAAAAGAGTAAATGACCTGAAGTGTGGGGAAGACGCATCTTCATACAAAATAGAGCAGTATATAATACCCTAATCAAAAGGAAAAAAACACTCTTGCTGACATCTTCCTTGCTGTCTATTTGATACCCAGTACCCATGCCGTGAAAGGTTGTGTGAGATACTCTACAAACCCTGAGTTAGACCTATTCCCTTAGCAAAAAATTTACAACATAAACACGTGTGTTTGCACGAGGGTCAGCTCACCTGTGAACCTCTGTGATTGCAGCTGCCCAGCTGTGCACGCCACGTGCACATGTCAAGGCCATCTTTTGTGTGGTGGAGTGGTTTGATTGTCCAGCTGGGTGTACAGCCACAGACAGAGGCAGCAAAGGGGAAATGCAGAATATTTTGCAGTATCGAAGTATGGGAGAAATTTTGAGATGATAAAGCAAGAATTTCATGTCCTAGAATGGAGTTGTAGATGATTGGAACACGCTTTCCGAAAGTATGCTGGAGAGGAGGAAGTTATCCACCCCCACTGAAACTTAAAGAGAGATGGATTTTTAGTTGTCATTACAGAATTCTGCTAACAACACTGAAACCTTTTATACATTTATATTTTAGATTATTCCTTCTTTGCAGGCTCAGGGAGGCTGTCTTTTACAGTCAGCACAGTGACTCCATGGGACCAATGAATCGCTCACCCCTATCCTGAGGGAGCATTCATTCTTTAGCGACCTCTTTACACAAGGCAACTTCTACAAGTCACTTCTTTGGTTCATCTTTTCTTTTTTACAGCTCTTACTGCAGTCTTCTTCCCATGTTTATTTCTACATATCCACTTAATCTCATTATGATTTTCTTTTTTAATTCTTAAAAATCAGTAAAGTATGTGCTAAAAATATTTGGCTTTTATAGCTTGGCAGAATGAAACCATCTTTTTGTGCACATGGTGGGTTTAATTTGGGAAACTGCTGTTTCAGACTCCTCCATGCCTCACAGTTTCAACAGCAGACAATTTTTATACAATTTAAGCTCTGTTCTGGCCCTGTTTGGTGAGCAGTTACTAGCAGACTCTTCTTAATGGTTAAAGATACCCACAGGAACTGGAAGAGCTTGTGCTCTTACAGGCCTCTGAAAAGTCCTTGCAAATTACAATTGTTAACTACTGATCTGAGTCAGTTTTGTATGAGCAAAGCCGTTGGAAAAGAAAATCTGTGGTCACAGTATTGATTGCATGATCCATCCCTGCCACTTTATTTTTAGGCACAGTTTCAAGAAAGGTAATTAAAGATCTATACAGAAGATTGGTGTGTCCAAATTCTAGGTTGAGAATAAATTCAACCATTTTATCTGCCCTCTTTATCCTCCACTCTTCATTCCTTTTGGGACTGACTTGAATTTTTTTCTATCATTATTGGTAAAAACAATAAAAGCTTTCATCATACCAACCTGCGCTTTTGTTCATGTGTGTGACATTATCTAAACTGATCTCCTCCAGGTGTCTGCCTTGGTTACATCTCATCTTAGATGGCATTCCTCAGCACCATCATAAAACTGGCAGGATCTAAAACTCTTTGATATGTGGATTCTTGTTTAACAGAGTTTTGTTCCTTTTCAAAACGCTTTACTCTGCTAGTTCCTCAGGAATGCACAGACACCACAGACAGATGAAATGTGAGAAATTCAAAAGGGGCTATCGCTTTCATCTCCTCTGTGTAGCCAGCTACCTACTCAGTTCGTGGAGGAAAAATCTGCTTTAAGACATTCAGCAGCTGTTCCCAGTGTATGAAGATGAACTTGCCTGGAGTTAGAAAGTACGTTCTCCACATACTACGAAAGCAGATAATTAAGTATTTCCACAAAGTTTTTGGCTTACAGAGAAGATTGAGACATAATTTTCAGACAAGCCTCTGATTGTCTTTGTGAAACTCTACTTGCAGTTTTATTTTGTATGAATAAAAATACAAAATCAGTGCTGATAAATTTATAATCTTCATATTTATTAGATATAATTAAATTGCCTGGAATGTGTCTGGTTGACATTCTTAATTCTTTGTAATCCTCTGAGGCTCTTTGTTTAAGAAACATTTCTGAAAAGTGGTTGAAATTAATTCAACAGATGATTAAGGGCAACACAATGTTTTTAAAAACAATGTTATGATTATTTCCCGTAGCAGGTCTATCCACGCTGGAGAGAAGAGTTTGATTGGAGGTAATCTTTGTGGCAGACAAACACCATTTGTTGTCCCTATGAAAAACTATTCTAAATCCAAGCTAAAAACCTCCAGAAAAAAATACTTATATATTCACACGTACTCCATAGCAGGCAGTTGATAGCATATGGCAGCTAAATATGCCAAGGATTCTTTCAAGCATACGCCACCTCTTAGCAGCTCCCAGTTGCCAAACTACTTGTGTATGACATCCCTCAGCGACCCAGCTGCTACCCATGCTCTCTGCAGCTCTCAATCCAGTCTTTTCTTGCAGTGTCTCCTTTCCAAAGACAAGGACCACACTGACTGAATGAGCTTTCCTTCCCCGTGTCTTCAGTGCTAAGACTACATATTTCTTTATGTAGTTCGTATCACCATACACTTCACAAAGGAACTTTTATGAGCTGTCTTTCTTCAGATTTCTGAACACTTCAATAAACAGGGTTTTGAAAATTCATTCTTCTGATTTTAATGTTGACTTGATTTTCTATGATATTCTAAAGGTAATATTAGGTTAAATATGCAAAAATGATCTCTAAATATAAATATGCGTGCTTCTGTCAAACCTCTGACTTTGATGAAGAAAGAGAGGGCCCAAACATCAGTACTGTGGAAGCTGAAATCTTGCATGAGGAAAGGCTTGTGCAAAAAGATAGTATTATTTTTATTAGACTGATATATTTGAAAAGAAAAATCCACCAGCAACAAAACTTTAAAATCACATGAGCACCTCTTCAGATCTGAAATTCAAGCAGCAATAGCGAAAGATCTCCTAAATTCCATTAACTCAGCTCTGCACAGGAATCCCTATTGAAAGGTGTGGGGAATTTGCATTAAATCTGATGAGAAATGACCTCAAGTGATTTATTTTTTTTTTACTGTACCCCGACAAAGCTGTGCAACTCACTGAGCCAGCCATGCTTCTTCCATATCACAGACCCTGGACTGGTTGGTTGGTCACGTTTCTGCATAGTTCACATATTCCCGTTCGGCTTTCACTCACTCAATCTTGTGCCTCCTCATCAGTTCTCTTACCAGCACGTTGCTCAGAATCAATAAAAAAACACAGCACACAGTTTTGTGCAAAAGCAAAGGCATTGGCTCTGCTGGACTTGTGTCAGCATTTGCACAAAACAAATGGAATAGGATCATCTTTCATAGCTCTCCCTTTAAAATACCTCACTGCTCAAAGCAGACATATTTCAAAAATTAATGGATCCATAATATTATTCCTGTTTAACTCATTGTTGTTAATATCACATGTCTAAGGTAGTAAACCAATGAAAGTTCCTTCAGTTATTTTTTTAAAAGACCAAGAATACAGCTACTGCTCAAAAACGTGAAAAGCCGACAGCATGGCACCGTCCTGTGGTGCTACCTTGTAACTACAGCTGCAAATTCTCACATCGGTTGAGCTACTTGAAATTTAGAGAATAGGGAAGGATGCAATATATGGTTCTTATTTAAAGGCATTTTCAGATTGATTCTGCAGTACTCTTAATCTCTAAACTGTAAAGCATAGGGTTTGATCCGAATTACTTTTTGATGATGTTCCTGAGGAACACAAATACCTCTGTAAGTGAACATCACTGTCTCAGTGACCTCAGTACTTACACTTAAGTCAACTAACAAAACAGGAGCAAAGTCTGTTCCAGAGCATACTAAAATATACCACAAGTAGTAGTCAGAATGCAGAAAGGTTTTACACTTCTGTCTGGGTACTTTGTCTCTTTTAGAATAAAAATAGCTACTAACCACATTGAGATATGTTAAAACACTTGCTTTAAAACACCATTGCAAATCCTGCTCACCCACTCATTTTTTGCAGCAGGATTTTTCTCCACGGTCTGTTAAACATGCCAATTCAATGGGCTGCTTTAGGAACGGGTTTTCTGCTCTTCCTGCTCGGTTTTGCAGACGCTGGGTTGAAGTTCTGTACTTGCAGCATAAGGGATAAAGGAGACAGAAAGATCTCTGGTAGGGAATACGGCAATTGTCCAGAATAAAACCAACTGCATCAAATAAGCATTCCTATTGAAGACCATCCCCAGTTCAGTTACCCATTTGTCAAATCAACTTGACATCATTTTCTGTTGGAAAAATAACCAGCCTTATTCTGAATTCGAGGAATAGGATTAGCTACTTCTGAAAATATGGAGAGGATGGAAGGAAACAGATAACAATACAAAGCACTGTGATGAGAGGGAAGAGTTTCCTAAGTGCGCTGTTTTGTATGTTATAAATTGCTGAATAAGAAAAAGAAACAAAAATGCATTGAAAATTCCTAAAAGTATCACATGTCAAAACGTAGCTTTTCAAAACTTCACATCTCCGGCTGATGGATACATAAAAATGCACTCATAGTGGAGAAAAATCCAGGAGGGGAACCTCGGTGTTCTCCATCTGCCATGGGGTGCATGAGCCTTGTCTTGTTGATTGCCCACTGCTTGACTTACACTAAATGCTTTCAAGTGTTTCACATTTGTAATTTTCAAATACAACAATAATTAAACTTTGATTTCTATGAATTACACAATGCAGGTAACTTAGATTTTTACACAATCTTTCAAAAATGTATGCCAATCAACAGCACTCGGCTGTATGGCAGATATTCAGAAAGCTAATAGAATGTTTCGGTTTTAAAATAATAGCTGCCTGGGTTTTTTTGTTTGGTTGGCTGGGATTTTTTTTTTTTTTTGGTCTGAACAATGCATGGAGAGGAGTGAAAAAGCTCCTGTGTTGGTTGTAGTTATTTTTTACAGTTTCTAATGCTGGGTCACAGAAGATACAAAGGTTTTACAGCCCCACTATAAAACAGCTCTTTATCTTTTCCCTGCTAATTCTGTGGTGGCACATTTAACAAAACTAGGAAAGTGGAGATAATGTGGATGTTTGCAGATTAAATGTCAGGTAATAAATAACACTAATTTCACATACCTGCAAATGTAAGGACACCTTATCACTGTTTTAGTTTCTCACTCTTTTGTAATGCCTGCCAACATTTTAACCCAGGCAAATTGCAGTATTGTTTTTGCTGTTTTTTCACTGGGATAAAATACACAGTCGTAATATCCTTTTATCAGATTTCATGGTATAAAAAGGACTTTGGTGCTTAATTCACACTATATGTTGCTGAGACAATTTCAGACCTCCTGTTTTGGAAGATGCATTTATCCTATCTTCTGTTTTTTTTGTTTTCTTCTCGCAGTGGTCTGAGTACCACTTGCCCAAGAAGATGCAGCTGCGACCCTGCCCAGTCAGTGCAATGCTACAGAGCTACAGAGATCCCCAGAGAGATTCCTTTTACTACTAGGAGGCTCTACATCAGCCACAGCAAAATTAAGCAACTCCAGGTAGGAAAAATCCAGTAGAAATACTATAGATGATGTGCTGTATCTGAAAGTCGTATTTCCCAGGTGGTGGACTTACAAGGGAAAGGAGAATCTTATTCCAGGTTCCAAAAGCTGGTGCTAGATCTGTTTTTGGTTTTAATCACTTGTGAAATATATGTAAATACATACCCATGTTGTTTTTTATATGCAACTCAAGAAACAGTAACTCACACAAGGAGACAAATGTTAACTTGTTTTTATAGGAACAAATAACCACTGACTTAAGGAGGTTTTTTTTTTGTTTTTTTTTTTAACTTCTTGAAAGCTTTTGCTGCTTTTTGATGCAATGTAATTCTTTTCCATAGCAAATGGAAGGGTTTTACCATAGCTAGAATGAAACTGAATTTCTTTCCCCCCTCCTGAGTTGCAAGTTTCAGATAAAACTGCTATTAGAAATAACAGTAGGAGTTAGTAATTAAGACTTGATCACTCATTGTTAGAGATCAAGGCAGTGTGAGATGATAAAAGCAATCCTAGGCCTTCCTAGTATTGTCATCTACCTAGAGCCATAAAAGCAACTGTTTTTTTCTAACTGAGACATCACTGAATCACATCATTAAAGTCATTATCAGTGCAAGTTGCACTGGACGTGCAAGCAATACTTTTCTGTTTTCCATCCTAAAATATTTTTATGTAATAAATATAACTGCTATAGGTTGGCACAAGGGAAATATAACCACCTGTGTTATGCATACCTGCCATATTATGCATACTTCTTATGTATCACTTTATTACAAATAGTAAGAAATGTACAGTTTTGGAGAAATACATTTACTTTTTAGTATACTTGTTCTCTTACAAAGAATACATCCTTAACTGCATCTTCGACTTTGTCCTCAGGACTGAACAAAATGGGCTAAGGCAACAGCTGGGCTACCTGTTGCCCATTGAGAAACAGCCTGAATCATTTTGCAGTTTAACTCACTGGAAGAGCTTACTCCTCTTTTAGCTGTTACTGTTATCCGTGCTTTTCTCATTAGAGTTCACATACCTACAAGAGTCAAAGTTTATTCATATGATATAGTTATATCAATGTGCTATGCGCAGTGTGTTAAACTAATGAACTCTTTAATGAATTCTCATGAGGAAACAGATCTTCTGTACAAAAGTATTGTTGTCTTTTTTTTTTTTTTTTTTAATAATCAAGATGAGCCATTTTTCCTTTCCAAGGCTATTTGTCCATGCCCGTCAGCTATTCCTAAGCTACCACATACTCACAACTCGAGTACTGTGTTCAGTTTTGGGCCTCTCACTACGAGAAAGACATGGAAGCCCTGAAGTATGTCCAGAGAAGGGAAATGAAGCTTGTGAGGGGACTGGAGAACAAGTCTTAGGGGGAACTGAGATTGTTTAGTCTGAAGGAGGCTTAGGGGAGACCTTGCTCTCTGCAACTACCAGAAAGGAGGTTGTGGTGAGGTGGGGGTCAGCCTTTTCTCCTGTGTAACTAGTGATAGGATCAGAGGCAATGGCTTCAAGTTGCACCAGGAGAGGTTCAGGTTGAACAGGAAAAGTTTCTTCTCTGAACGAGTGGTCAGGCACTGGAACAGGCTGCCCAGGAAGGCGGTGGAATCACCATCCCTGGAGGTGCTCAAGAAACATTAAGATGTTGTACTAAGGGCCATGATTTATTGAGGAAATATTGGTGGTATGAAGACAGTTGGACTAAATGATGTTGGAGATCTTTTCCAACTTTGGTAACTCTATGATTCTATACTAGTAAAGCAGCCTTAGGTTCTGTCTAGAGAAAAAGGTGGGTATTTGTTATAAAGCATTCAAACATTGGTTATAAGCGAATAGAGCAGTAGAATAAATGTTTTGTGACTGTTCAGGGCGAGCAAATGGTGTGTAAAACCATCTAAGGAAAGATTTTTCACTTTATACATTAATTTAACTGAACGATCAGTATGTCTTACTTCTACTATCAGCTTTGACAGGAAATAAGTCCTTTTATGTTATTTGCCTGTAATTATGTAAATTCTTTACTTAAGATTAAATGGGGTTTGTGAATAGATTTTTCAGTCTTCTCTGACAAATCATACTTTTGATTTCCTGACATTGTAAATACATATGCTTAATTCAACACAGCTGAACAATTCTACTGGCTTACATAATAGTGTTTGTAGGAACAGGTTTTGATTTCTGCTTGTAAACTACATATCTGCAAGCACTAGGAGAACTCTGTAGTTCTTCGTTTGTTTTTTTTCCTCTTTGGGTTTTGTGTGTGTGTGTGTGTGTGTGTGTGATTGTTTTGTTTTTCTTTTCCCTTTCTTTTTAATTGCTTCATTTGCAGCATCTTAGAAAAAACATTTTCAAAAACAAGTTGAATCTAAGCCTAGACTTTTCATCAGTCTTTTGTATGTAATTATTCACATATAATATGGTTTGGCAACTAATAGCCTCAGAAGAATAAGCAAATATTCTCTCAAACCGAGCACTGATTACTTCTGGACTTCACAATGGTTAATATTAAAACAGTAAAGAAATTGAAAAGAAGTTTATATGCTAGATACAGTATGTTTTGAAGAAAAGGAAGAAAAAAGCAGATCTATTTTATCCACATCAGTTTTGCACTTTTTCTTGACAGGGTTGGTCACCATTAAAAGACTAGGTGGGTTTTTTGCTTTTGGTATTTTTACAAACTAGGGGTTGTTACAAACAGAGTTAGCAGTAACAAAACTAGACTGCTTTTAGTATCTTTTTTCAACAATTTCCATATCCTTCACTTGAAGAGCAACTGTTAACTTTTTACTCTCACGTTTAGTTTACTCTTTAACATTTAATTTACTTCTAGCTATATTAATACATGCTTTTTATCTGTTAAAAGAAAATTGCTTCTTTGGCCCACACAGTAAGGAGCTGTTTTAAGAAACTGCTTAAAACAAAGCCCAGTTCACAAAGCCTGATAAAGCCTACCAAATAGGTGGGAAATAGAAACTATAGCAATCCACATTAAGAAGCCTAACATTCTTCAACACAGAATAAATGTCTGTACGTGGACCTTCACATAACTCTGCCACCTACTGAGACAAAAATTAAGCCTCTCAGTGATATACAGCACTCAACTGAGGGAAAACAGGAAATATTCCTTTTGAACTTACAGGAGAAAATGTGTTTAATTTATAAAGATTTACAATTGTTTTAATTTCCTTAGTACTGTTTAATTGCTTACTCGTGACTATTCCTTTCTGCCTTTGAGCAATGCAGTTCATTTCCATGGGGCTTCTCATGATGAACCATTGCAAGATTGGCCTTCTAATAATGACCAAAACTGGACATACAATTCTACAGTTGTTATTTAGAAAACTGATAAATATATAGGTATCTCTAATCTGCAATTATAGAGAAGCAGACAATGGCCAGCTTTCTTATTTACTACTGAGATTTTTTTTCCCCAGTGGAAGCAAATTCCCTCATTGAAATCAAGTATAATTGATGGAGAAACCTGAATCAATAGAGGTTCCGTATCTATACTTTTCCACTAACTACATCAAATATTGCAGTGTTCAGAAATGACTTTACAAGATGGAATGAAAGACAATTGAGAATATTGAAGCAAAATGAAATTTGATTTCTCTTTCACAGCTATATAAGCTCTAATTTTAACAGAAATTAAAATGGGAGTCTATGGATAAGCTAAAGAGATACAACTCAGAAACATACAAGAATTGGATAAATGAAGCAGGAAGGAATCTTTTATGTCACCTTCCTAAGCTGATTAAAGATACACAGGTGTGTATCAAATGTGTACAATCAGGATCATAGAACAAAACTACTATGTGGAATCTAAGCTACAAAATGACTTATATTGTCTTCCTTGTACATTTATCATTGGGATTAAACAAGCTTTGTAGTGTCTCTCAATGAGACTAAATCATGCTGGCAGCTAACGAGCTCAAGGAAAATAGCATGCAGACTATAATGTTAGTTTAGCATCTGCTGCTGATGAGCACTGATGATGCTTACCAGACACCTGAAGGGAAAACAGAAGAAGACACCTTCCTGCCTCTTCCATGCAGAACACCTGCTCGTCCTGCTCTGAGCTTTCTGTGATTCCCTTATAAATGAATTTTTAGAATACAAGCACGTAGGCCAACGGGCAGCATCTCTGAAAATTTCAAAGAAGTGCTGTTTAAGTAACTCATGTGTTCTGACAATTCCTAGATTCACCCTCATTCCATCCTTCCTCATTTCTTGGCTTAGAGTAACTGCCAGATTCATTCATTTCTTAACCTGAGACACGAGGTAACATGCATGCTAAGCAAGCAGGTTCCAACAGAACAGAAAAAAAAAAAAAAAAAANTTTTTTTTTACTGTACCCCGACAAAGCTGTGCAACTCACTGAGCCAGCCATGCTTCTTCCATATCACAGACCCTGGACTGGTTGGTTGGTCACGTTTCTGCATAGTTCACATATTCCCGTTCGGCTTTCACTCACTCAATCTTGTGCCTCCTCATCAGTTCTCTTACCAGCACGTTGCTCAGAATCAATAAAAAAACACAGCACACAGTTTTGTGCAAAAGCAAAGGCATTGGCTCTGCTGGACTTGTGTCAGCATTTGCACAAAACAAATGGAATAGGATCATCTTTCATAGCTCTCCCTTTAAAATACCTCACTGCTCAAAGCAGACATATTTCAAAAATTAATGGATCCATAATATTATTCCTGTTTAACTCATTGTTGTTAATATCACATGTCTAAGGTAGTAAACCAATGAAAGTTCCTTCAGTTATTTTTTTAAAAGACCAAGAATACAGCTACTGCTCAAAAACGTGAAAAGCCGACAGCATGGCACCGTCCTGTGGTGCTACCTTGTAACTACAGCTGCAAATTCTCACATCGGTTGAGCTACTTGAAATTTAGAGAATAGGGAAGGATGCAATATATGGTTCTTATTTAAAGGCATTTTCAGATTGATTCTGCAGTACTCTTAATCTCTAAACTGTAAAGCATAGGGTTTGATCCGAATTACTTTTTGATGATGTTCCTGAGGAACACAAATACCTCTGTAAGTGAACATCACTGTCTCAGTGACCTCAGTACTTACACTTAAGTCAACTAACAAAACAGGAGCAAAGTCTGTTCCAGAGCATACTAAAATATACCACAAGTAGTAGTCAGAATGCAGAAAGGTTTTACACTTCTGTCTGGGTACTTTGTCTCTTTTAGAATAAAAATAGCTACTAACCACATTGAGATATGTTAAAACACTTGCTTTAAAACACCATTGCAAATCCTGCTCACCCACTCATTTTTTGCAGCAGGATTTTTCTCCACGGTCTGTTAAACATGCCAATTCAATGGGCTGCTTTAGGAACGGGTTTTCTGCTCTTCCTGCTCGGTTTTGCAGACGCTGGGTTGAAGTTCTGTACTTGCAGCATAAGGGATAAAGGAGACAGAAAGATCTCTGGTAGGGAATACGGCAATTGTCCAGAATAAAACCAACTGCATCAAATAAGCATTCCTATTGAAGACCATCCCCAGTTCAGTTACCCATTTGTCAAATCAACTTGACATCATTTTCTGTTGGAAAAATAACCAGCCTTATTCTGAATTCGAGGAATAGGATTAGCTACTTCTGAAAATATGGAGAGGATGGAAGGAAACAGATAACAATACAAAGCACTGTGATGAGAGGGAAGAGTTTCCTAAGTGCGCTGTTTTGTATGTTATAAATTGCTGAATAAGAAAAAGAAACAAAAATGCATTGAAAATTCCTAAAAGTATCACATGTCAAAACGTAGCTTTTCAAAACTTCACATCTCCGGCTGATGGATACATAAAAATGCACTCATAGTGGAGAAAAATCCAGGAGGGGAACCTCGGTGTTCTCCATCTGCCATGGGGTGCATGAGCCTTGTCTTGTTGATTGCCCACTGCTTGACTTACACTAAATGCTTTCAAGTGTTTCACATTTGTAATTTTCAAATACAACAATAATTAAACTTTGATTTCTATGAATTACACAATGCAGGTAACTTAGATTTTTACACAATCTTTCAAAAATGTATGCCAATCAACAGCACTCGGCTGTATGGCAGATATTCAGAAAGCTAATAGAATGTTTCGGTTTTAAAATAATAGCTGCCTGGGTTTTTTTGTTTGGTTGGTTGGATTTTTTTTTTTTTTGGTCTGAACAATGCATGGAGAGGAGTGAAAAAGCTCCTGTGTTGGTTGTAGTTATTTTTTACAGTTTCTAATGCTGGGTCACAGAAGATACAAAGGTTTTACAGCCCCACTATAAAACAGCTCTTTATCTTTTCCCTGCTAATTCTGTGGTGGCACATTTAACAAAACTAGGAAAGTGGAGATAATGTGGATGTTTGCAGATTAAATGTCAGGTAATAAATAACACTAATTTCACATACCTGCAAATGTAAGGACACCTTATCACTGTTTTAGTTTCTCACTCTTTTGTAATGCCTGCCAACATTTTAACCCAGGCAAATTGCAGTATTGTTTTTGCTGTTTTTTCACTGGGATAAAATACACAGTCGTAATATCCTTTTATCAGATTTCATGGTATAAAAAGGACTTTGGTGCTTAATTCACACTATATGTTGCTGAGACAATTTCAGACCTCCTGTTTTGGAAGATGCATTTATCCTATCTTCTGTTTTTTTTGTTTTCTTCTCGCAGTGGTCTGAGTACCACTTGCCCAAGAAGATGCAGCTGCGACCCTGCCCAGTCAGTGCAATGCTACAGAGCTACAGAGATCCCCAGAGAGATTCCTTTTACTACTAGGAGGCTCTACATCAGCCACAGCAAAATTAAGCAACTCCAGGTAGGAAAAATCCAGTAGAAATACTATAGATGATGTGCTGTATCTGAAAGTCGTATTTCCCAGGTGGTGGACTTACAAGGGAAAGGAGAATCTTATTCCAGGTTCCAAAAGCTGGTGCTAGATCTGTTTTTGGTTTTAATCACTTGTGAAATATATGTAAATACATACCCATGTTGTTTTTTATATGCAACTCAAGAAACAGTAACTCACACAAGGAGACAAATGTTAACTTGTTTTTATAGGAACAAATAACCACTGACTTAAGGAGGTTTTTTTTTTGTTTTTTTTTTTAACTTCTTGAAAGCTTTTGCTGCTTTTTGATGCAATGTAATTCTTTTCCATAGCAAATGGAAGGGTTTTACCATAGCTAGAATGAAACTGAATTTCTTTCCCCCCTCCTGAGTTGCAAGTTTCAGATAAAACTGCTATTAGAAATAACAGTAGGAGTTAGTAATTAAGACTTGATCACTCATTGTTAGAGATCAAGGCAGTGTGAGATGATAAAAGCAATCCTAGGCCTTCCTAGTATTGTCATCTACCTAGAGCCATAAAAGCAACTGTTTTTTTCTAACTGAGACATCACTGAATCACATCATTAAAGTCATTATCAGTGCAAGTTGCACTGGACGTGCAAGCAATACTTTTCTGTTTTCCATCCTAAAATATTTTTATGTAATAAATATAACTGCTATAGGTTGGCACAAGGGAAATATAACCACCTGTGTTATGCATACCTGCCATATTATGCATACTTCTTATGTATCACTTTATTACAAATAGTAAGAAATGTACAGTTTTGGAGAAATACATTTACTTTTTAGTATACTTGTTCTCTTACAAAGAATACATCCTTAACTGCATCTTCGACTTTGTCCTCAGGACTGAACAAAATGGGCTAAGGCAACAGCTGGGCTACCTGTTGCCCATTGAGAAACAGCCTGAATCATTTTGCAGTTTAACTCACTGGAAGAGCTTACTCCTCTTTTAGCTGTTACTGTTATCCGTGCTTTTCTCATTAGAGTTCACATACCTACAAGAGTCAAAGTTTATTCATATGATATAGTTATATCAATGTGCTATGCGCAGTGTGTTAAACTAATGAACTCTTTAATGAATTCTCATGAGGAAACAGATCTTCTGTACAAAAGTATTGTTGTCTTTTTTTTTTTTTTTTTAATAATCAAGATGAGCCATTTTTCCTTTCCAAGGCTATTTGTCCATGCCCGTCAGCTATTCCTAAGCTACCACATACTCACAACTCGAGTACTGTGTTCAGTTTTGGGCCTCTCACTACGAGAAAGACATGGAAGCCCTGAAGTATGTCCAGAGAAGGGAAATGAAGCTTGTGAGGGGACTGGAGAACAAGTCTTAGGGGGAACTGAGATTGTTTAGTCTGAAGGAGGCTTAGGGGAGACCTTGCTCTCTGCAACTACCAGAAAGGAGGTTGTGGTGAGGTGGGGGTCAGCCTTTTCTCCTGTGTAACTAGTGATAGGATCAGAGGCAATGGCTTCAAGTTGCACCAGGAGAGGTTCAGGTTGAACAGGAAAAGTTTCTTCTCTGAACGAGTGGTCAGGCACTGGAACAGGCTGCCCAGGAAGGCGGTGGAATCACCATCCCTGGAGGTGCTCAAGAAACATTAAGATGTTGTACTAAGGGCCATGATTTATTGAGGAAATATTGGTGGTATGAAGACAGTTGGACTAAATGATGTTGGAGATCTTTTCCAACTTTGGTAACTCTATGATTCTATACTAGTAAAGCAGCCTTAGGTTCTGTCTAGAGAAAAAGGTGGGTATTTGTTATAAAGCATTCAAACATTGGTTATAAGCGAATAGAGCAGTAGAATAAATGTTTTGTGACTGTTCAGGGCGAGCAAATGGTGTGTAAAACCATCTAAGGAAAGATTTTTCACTTTATACATTAATTTAACTGAACGATCAGTATGTCTTACTTCTACTATCAGCTTTGACAGGAAATAAGTCCTTTTATGTTATTTGCCTGTAATTATGTAAATTCTTTACTTAAGATTAAATGGGGTTTGTGAATAGATTTTTCAGTCTTCTCTGACAAATCATACTTTTGATTTCCTGACATTGTAAATACATATGCTTAATTCAACACAGCTGAACAATTCTACTGGCTTACATAATAGTGTTTGTAGGAACAGGTTTTGATTTCTGCTTGTAAACTACATATCTGCAAGCACTAGGAGAACTCTGTAGTTCTTCGTTTGTTTTTTTTCCTCTTTGGGTTTTGTGTGTGTGTGTGTGTGTGTGTGTGATTGTTTTGTTTTTCTTTTCCCTTTCTTTTTAATTGCTTCATTTGCAGCATCTTAGAAAAAACATTTTCAAAAACAAGTTGAATCTAAGCCTAGACTTTTCATCAGTCTTTTGTATGTAATTATTCACATATAATATGGTTTGGCAACTAATAGCCTCAGAAGAATAAGCAAATATTCTCTCAAACCGAGCACTGATTACTTCTGGACTTCACAATGGTTAATATTAAAACAGTAAAGAAATTGAAAAGAAGTTTATATGCTAGATACAGTATGTTTTGAAGAAAAGGAAGAAAAAAGCAGATCTATTTTATCCACATCAGTTTTGCACTTTTTCTTGACAGGGTTGGTCACCATTAAAAGACTAGGTGGGTTTTTTGCTTTTGGTATTTTTACAAACTAGGGGTTGTTACAAACAGAGTTAGCAGTAACAAAACTAGACTGCTTTTAGTATCTTTTTTCAACAATTTCCATATCCTTCACTTGAAGAGCAACTGTTAACTTTTTACTCTCACGTTTAGTTTACTCTTTAACATTTAATTTACTTCTAGCTATATTAATACATGCTTTTTATCTGTTAAAAGAAAATTGCTTCTTTGGCCCACACAGTAAGGAGCTGTTTTAAGAAACTGCTTAAAACAAAGCCCAGTTCACAAAGCCTGATAAAGCCTACCAAATAGGTGGGAAATAGAAACTATAGCAATCCACATTAAGAAGCCTAACATTCTTCAACACAGAATAAATGTCTGTACGTGGACCTTCACATAACTCTGCCACCTACTGAGACAAAAATTAAGCCTCTCAGTGATATACAGCACTCAACTGAGGGAAAACAGGAAATATTCCTTTTGAACTTACAGGAGAAAATGTGTTTAATTTATAAAGATTTACAATTGTTTTAATTTCCTTAGTACTGTTTAATTGCTTACTCGTGACTATTCCTTTCTGCCTTTGAGCAATGCAGTTCATTTCCATGGGGCTTCTCATGATGAACCATTGCAAGATTGGCCTTCTAATAATGACCAAAACTGGACATACAATTCTACAGTTGTTATTTAGAAAACTGATAAATATATAGGTATCTCTAATCTGCAATTATAGAGAAGCAGACAATGGCCAGCTTTCTTATTTACTCCTGAGATTTTTTTTCCCCAGTGGAAGCAAATTCCCTCATTGAAATCAAGTATAATTGATGGAGAAACCTGAATCAATAGAGGTTCCGTATCTATACTTTTCCACTAACTACATCAAATATTGCAGTGTTCAGAAATGACTTTACAAGATGGAATGAAAGACAATTGAGAATATTGAAGCAAAATGAAATTTGATTTCTCTTTCACAGCTATATAAGCTCTAATTTTAACAGAAATTAAAATGGGAGTCTATGGATAAGCTAAAGAGATACAACTCAGAAACATACAAGAATTGGATAAATGAAGCAGGAAGGAATCTTTTATGTCACCTTCCTAAGCTGATTAAAGATACACAGGTGTGTATCAAATGTGTACAATCAGGATCATAGAACAAAACTACTATGTGGAATCTAAGCTACAAAATGACTTATATTGTCTTCCTTGTACATTTATCATTGGGATTAAACAAGCTTTGTAGTGTCTCTCAATGAGACTAAATCATGCTGGCAGCTAACGAGCTCAAGGAAAATAGCATGCAGACTATAATGTTAGTTTAGCATCTGCTGCTGATGAGCACTGATGATGCTTACCAGACACCTGAAGGGAAAACAGAAGAAGACACCTTCCTGCCTCTTCCATGCAGAACACCTGCTCGTCCTGCTCTGAGCTTTCTGTGATTCCCTTATAAATGAATTTTTAGAATACAAGCACGTAGGCCAACGGGCAGCATCTCTGAAAATTTCAAAGAAGTGCTGTTTAAGTAACTCATGTGTTCTGACAATTCCTAGATTCACCCTCATTCCATCCTTCCTCATTTCTTGGCTTAGAGTAACTGCCAGATTCATTCATTTCTTAACCTGAGACACGAGGTAACATGCATGCTAAGCAAGCAGGTTCCAACAGAACAGAAAAAAAAAAAAAAAAAAAAGAAACAATTAGTATACCTCTACATATAACGGTCACGGTCAACATCTAAGTTTCATTTAATACTACAAAGCATCTGTTAATTACTAAGCAACAAAAAACTAAATTGTTGTAAAAGCAATTTGTTCCGCACATATGATTTTCAGACCAAACTGATCTTATACTTTGATCTCATACTTTTGGATTGGTCATCTCCATATGGTGAGGTTTTCACTTTAAAGAAGAGATAGTGGAGAGGATGAAGAAACACAGGTTTAGTTTCCTGCCAAAAATTCATAGTAGGAAGAAGAGGTGATGGCCATGTATCCGGGGAAGTAATGCTACAGTAATGATATATAGAAATGGCTGTATGATAAACACAAACCTGCATATGTAACAACTACCTACTCACTGCAAGGATTTCTGCCACTGGTGACACTAGCTATCTATTTTACATAGCCTACCTGCCAGGCAGCCTACCTGCCAGGTAGAAATAAATGGTGACACACTGGAACAGGTTGCCAAGGAGGTTGTGGATGCCCCATCCCTGGAGGCATTCAAGGCCAGGCTGGACATGGCTCTGGGCAGCCTGGTCTAGTGGTTGGCGACTCTGCACATAGCAGGGGGGTTGAAACTAGATGATCACTGTGGTCCTTTTCAACCCAGGCCATTCTATGACTCTATGACAATATGGACTTAACACAATTCTAGAAACATAAGTAAATGTAATAAGTAAATACGGGCAAACTGATGGTACCTATAGTGACACCTCTTTTGTTACTGCACCATTTCTCTTAGTTTCTTATTCTATAAGAACATACAGTAGCAATGGTCAGAGCATCCAGAACAAGTTATCTGTGAGGTGACTCTTAAATACTGCATACTGTCACATGAATTATTTTTATCTTTTATCTCTTTAAGATTACTGACTTCAGAAGAATGTCGGCCCTTGAAGAGCTAGTCCTGTCATGCAGTGGCACAGAATCAATAGAAAACAACACTTTCAAAGCTCTGAGCACCTTGAAGTCGCTGGAACTCTACAAAAATCAGCTAAAGCAAATACCCATCTTCCTCCCATCTGGCCTTGAAATTTTAAAACTCGCTGATAATTCCATCAACACGTTGCATGCGACTGATTTTGAAGGTTTGGTAAAACTAAGAGTGCTTGATATCAGAAACAACTTGATTGCAACTCTGCCTTCGAGTGCATTTTCTTCCCTTTGCAATTTACAGAGTCTCATTCTGGATGGCAACAACATGGAATTTGTGTCTGCACCACTTAAGCTTCCAAGGCTGAAATACCTGAGCATGGCTGACAATAAACTAAACTCTCTCCCAAATGGCTTCTTTGCATCTTTTGAAAATCTACAGTTTCTCAGTTTAAGTGGAAACTTTCTGACAAAAGTGCCCCTTGACCTACCTAAGTCCTTGCTGTCACTAAAACTAGAGAAAAACCAACTCAAAACAGTACAACTGCAAGACATGAAGCACCTAGAAAACTTGTCTGAGTTCTTCCTTTCAGAAAATCAGTTGACATCAGTAGATGGTGCCCATCTCCTTCCTAACTTAACAGCATTGGAGCTCTCTAAGAACCAGCTCCAGGCTCTGCCACTCAGGCTGCCAGGCAGACTGCAGAAACTTGACTGCAGCAACAACCTGATTCAGAGGGTGACAGCGCAAGAATTCCAAGGACTACAGGACCTGAAACACTTATTTCTTGACAACAATGCTGTCAGCATGTTTGAGGCAGGAGCTCTTCAGCAGTGTGCGCAACTTTCTAACCTAGCACTGGAACAGAATCTCCTTATTTCTATCCCACTGAGGCAAGTGATTCTGATGACAGCTGATTCACAGACTTCATCTCTCCATCCTTAGATTTTGAGAATGAGGGCGAAAGTGAAAAAAATAAACTGCTTTCAGACCTAGTCATAGTGGAAATCTACCCATACCATAAACCATCTGCCATAACTGGAACTAATTAGCACTGATTAGCTCTTTTCATTACTTCTGTGGTCCCCAGTGATCCTTCTCCTTTCATATTTCTCTGCCAGTAAGGCTGCTTTATTTAATTAACACATGAATAAGAGCAATCTGCTAGAAGAGTATAGCAGTGATTATAGAGAAGCTATACTGCTGCTTAGATTTATCTTCTCCCATTACACAAAATTAATAAAGCATTCAATAAAAAAGAAAGATAGCATGTTTCAAGCTGAAGATTCCACCAATCACAGTTTATTACTGTTAAAATATTAAGATTTCAGGAGATGAGTCTGGTCTAAAAGAATGTGTTTTTCAGTGGATATTATAATTACTATCTTCATTAAATTCACACATTATAAAGTTCTTGGATTGCTTATAAAGTCTCCTGCTTCAGGCTATAAGCAAAATTTCAGCCAAAGGAGCACAGAAGAAACATTCATTGGGCTCACACTATTCCTTAATGCCTTGCTCTCAGTGTTGGTCCTGGCCATTAACAGGGGTGGTGTATTAAACCAGATGGAGGCTTGCTTGATATAAAATGGCAATTTTGTTATTTCAAAAAGCTGTGCAATCAGATGGCATAAAAATAATTATGTAATTTCCTTAACATCAACTTCTCTAACACAACTGCACTATTAAGCCCTGTTTTCATGGCTTGTGGACAGGTTTAACTGTGCAAATAAATAACACAATAAAATTTCAATTCGTTTACCATGAGATCCTTTAGCATTTGAATCTATTTGGTTGAAGCTTTACAATCAGAAAGTGATTTAGTGGTGTATAAATATTTGATTTCAGTCTGGCTTGACGGGAATGCTTAATGCTTTCTAGTTACATTAGTATTGCCTAATCCATCTTATTTTACAACCCTCGTAGTCAAGGGAATTAACAGGAAGGAGTTCTCTATGAGCCTCTAAGAAGTACAGCTTTTAGGGAAAGATTGGGTCTTTTATTTTCAACTCAACATAAATTTCAAGGAGAGGCTGGAAACATAAAGTAGGAAAGAAATGAGAAGTAAAATGCGCGTACTTAATTTGTGTGCATCCATGTACCTAATCTACGCATGTGTCCATACAACTACCTGTTGATCACCAGTTAGTTGCATGGACGCACAGCAATGAAAGTATTACTACTGACAGAACTACCAGTCACCAGTATCACAGGTTAAAGAATATAGTTAATGCGGCACAATTGATGGGACTTAGCACTTGTTCAGTGGGAATCAGGAAGAAGAAAGGTTATTTCCTTTTTATCCAAAAGGTAAATAATGACATGAAATTTTCTCTAGCAGAACAAGTATTTTCAGGTCTCATAGAGAAGAGCCCAAACTCTAGAAAATCTTGCAGAGAGTAACTGGTCAGAAGACAGGAAAAAGACTGATGACAGCCTCTGGAGCAGCAGCAGTATGGTTGTCATGGTCAGCTCCTGAACGTACGTGGCTTCTCTGCTGGAAGCAGGATCACACATCACATACCCAAACACAGTTACTTCTTCAAGATCAAGAGAACTTGAAGTCAAACAATAGAGCTGCAAAGCCCAACATCGGTACAGTGAGATTGTACAGGCTTTAGACTGTAATCTGGATAAATATCCCAGGTGATATCCTATTGCCTTTGACATCAATGGCTCCAGGATTTTACTGCACAGAACATCTTTCACATTACAGTGTCATACTGGACAATTATTATCATCGACTGTATTTAGGTTTCAAAATCAATTAATTGCAGCCACAAGCACTGGTAAGACCAGTGGAATGACTTACCATTTCAACACATAAAATCCCCATCTCACCCAGGGAATATAGCACAACAGAGAACTCCCTTATTCTTGAAATATTCCCATTGAAGTTGCGGGGTCTGTGTAAAAACAGCAACTGCCTTTCAGCCCAAAAGATCAAATTCCGCTTCACAAAAAACAGCCAGTGAAGATCACAGCATACCCTCTATTAATTCTTAGAGCTATCTCAAATCATTTCATTGAGATAAAGCCAGATCAGCCTTTATGGGTTGTGGGACACTGCTGCTCAATTCTAAATAGTTCTTGGTATTATCACTTATAGTCTGTCTGAGAATTTTCCTGAACAAGTTTCCTTAAAATCTCTAACCATGATCTTAATCTCATCACCTTGCATACTAAAAGAGTAAAATTCATTTTCTTAAAAACATTTCACACAAATTAACTGGCTTTTCTATTAAGCAGTTTTCACAGACTAGAGCAGAAAAACAGATTATAAATAAGCTAGACTTCTGAAATAAAAGTCTTATCACACAAATTATAATGCACGAAAACAAGAATGATATCCATCATCTAGTATCGTATCTCAAGATATTGGCTTTTTTTTTATTCTTTTAAATACAATCAGCTATAATTCTCTAAAGTACTATTTCAAAAGACCATAAAAAGCATTTATATTCTCCTTGTTGCTGATTTTTTAAGTATGAAATATATCATCATATGGACTACTTTCAAGTTGATTAAGTTTTGAATCTGCTGGCAGCAAGAGAACAAAAAATGGGGGAAAAAAAAAAGAAAAATTCTACTTCTAGTAAAAATTTAGTTATGAACTAAAAGACTTTTTAGAACAAATCACACACAGAAGTACTTGAGGGAGTAGAGTTGCCATGCTTTTCAAAACTTTTGGTCTTTCATTTACTATCATTTGATCATTGGCATGCTTACGGCATTAAATAGTACAAAAAACATTTTTAAGCTTACTTGGCACTCAACTGAATATGCAACGTACTACATAGTAAAGCAGGTTAGCATAGGTCAGAACTGCAATAATTTGGGAAAACCATTCAAACGTGCATAGATAGTATTCCAACAACTCCAAATTTAAAAAAAAAAAAAGGACATGAACATTTCAGGACCACATTTTTTTTTCTTTTCCCCCAGAAGACTACATTTTTGTCAGTGATAGTTTTATTTAATATGCCTGGGCACAAAGAAAATCAGTATAATGAATATAACGGATTTCTGTTGTTTTATTTTTATTCAGACTTCCAGATACCCTTGCTAGACTGGATCTAAAGGGAAATGACATAGAAGATGTTGGAGAACAAGAACTGAAGGACTTGAAACAGCTTCAGGTTTTAAATTTAAGGAACAACAAGATATCCGCCTTGGATCGCAAAGTCTTGGAGTATTTACCTCGTCTCCGGCATCTCTATTTAGATGGAAACCCTTGGAATTGCACCTGTGACCTTCTGAGAACCAGAGGAGTGTTGATGGCCAAAGGAACGGATGTCAGGGGAGGGCAGTGTGCAGCACCAGCAGAAAGCCGAGGAGAAAGTTGGATGTCTTCCAAAAAGATTCTGCAGCAGTGTGAAGATAATCTGTCTTCCACAGAAAAAGGCAAGGAGGAGAGAAAGAAAACAAAACCCAATGAGGCCTCCAGTGTTGCAGTAAATACAGATGATGATTACTATGATTATGAACTAGATTAATGCCATGGTTAATCTATCATGAATATTAAAGCTGTCTAGAGCTGCCCACCACCACCAGTATCCCTACTGACAACCAACTTGCTGGGTTGCCATTAAATTTTCCTCTTTAATTTGTACTATAAACGTTAATAGCTGGTGACAGAAGGGCTATAATAAGGATGCCATTATAAACCGAAATTTGTAAAAATAACAGCTGTTTTTCTTTGCCATTAGTACTGTGTAGCTTGAGGTAAATAAAATTACCATCTCTTAGAAAAGCATTCTGTAACCCTATATGGACTTTTTAATAGTAAAGCATTCTTATAGTTGCATTTAAAAAAAAAATAAAAAAACAGAAAGAAAATCCTGCAATACTGAAAGGTATAATTACCTGTAGTGTGGTATTTGATATACTTAAACTCAGTTCAGGATGGAGAGTTACACCGACGTGGTCAATTCCTCAGGACTATTTGGAGGTTCTTGCTTTTGAAATGTTAATTTCAGTTTTCCAGAAATATTTGCCTCCTTATTTTAGGTGATTTGAAATGATACTAGACTAAATTAACTGAGCTCCAGGCAAAACACAGAGGGCTCATCTTCATCCTGGCAAATACAACAAACAGAAGAATCAGTGTCCTGGTTAATGAGATTTAATGGTTGTTCCAAAAGTTAATTAGTGAATGAAAAGGCTGGGGGTCAATTTGATTCAAATTTAATATTGTAAACAAAAGAAGGGACATTCTCAGGAAACCATTTTCTACCTCTGTCTAGAACTAGGATAAGGCCCAATGAGCCAAGGTTATTGCAATCATTTATTTTGGTAGACAATAAATGAATTGACTGCCATTCAGCTCAAGCTGCTGTATGTACGTATACCTTTGGGTTCACATGGAAGTACACACTGCAAGTGCCCCTTTCACTGGTGGGAACCTTCTAGACTTCTGCAACACAAAAGGACTTCATGGTGTATGCATCAAATCTGATATATGTGCAAATTTTATCAAGCAGTTCCCAAAGTGCTTGAAAATTAAACAAAATTGGAATACCCAGACCATTAAAACCAGCGAATTACAAACAGTAATCTAAGGGGCTTCCTGACAGTTCATAAATCTCAGCTGATAAGTGAGGAGAAAGCACACCAGCAAATTACTTTTCAAAGCAAACAGTTTCTATTATTCTTTATCTTCTGTTGGCATTCCATAACTGAATAATCACTCACATTCGTAATGGCCTGTTTTGTCAGGTGTTAGAGAGCAGCTATGGGGCCATGGTACCTCTGCAGAATCCACTGACACTTGAGTTTCTTAACACATTAAGCAACGTAAGTTAGAAAGGCTCACATTAATTTTTCTTTACATTTCAACTTCTGAACATCTCACCACTACAATTGTTGGTAGATAAAGATTTAGATGTTTATGGAACAGCACAAGCTTCCTAGCAGTTCGAATGTGTTGTTTTTGTTGGCTAATAATGGTCTGAGAAGGACATTCTCAATAAGAAAAGACATTTTCACACTACAGTACTTTTCATTCAGTTCTGTACTGATGGCGCATCCTCTCGTCACTTCAGCCCGTTTGCACAGGACAAAGCTGGAAGGCTCTTGCACAACCTACTGCCTGAGAGGAATAGGAATCTGCACCTATAGGTCCTTATGCCTATGCACAGCTACAAGCCAAGACAGAAAACCTCTCCTGTACCTCACCCAGAGAGAGGCCCACACTACACTAGAACGAGGCTGCCTCACTAGGCCCGAACATGACCCTCCTCCTACTCAGGGCAGCCTAAGCGGGCACTGCTCGCACGAGGAAGTCGGAAGCGCGGAACGAGATACGCCGCACGTCCCAGAAGCGTGACGCAGAGCAGAGCAGAGCAACCCCACCCCGACCCCGCCACGCCCCGAGGCCGCCAGAGGGCGTGGCCCCAACATGCCACTCCCCCCCACGTCCCTCCCCGCCTCTTCCCTTACGGCCACGTCATTCGCTCGCCGTGGGCGGAAGTGACGTCAGCTCGCCGGGCGGCCAACGGGCGCCGCGCATGTGGCGGGGTGAGAGGTGAAAGATCAGGCAGGGCAGCAGGAAGATGGCGGTGCGGGCGGCAGGCGCCGGGCGAGAGACGCGGACTCTGTGAGGCGCGCGAAGCGATGGCGCGGCGTGCGGCGCGCTGCGGCTGAAAGCGGCCGTCGCGGGCCGTGCGCGGAGCGCTCCCCATGAGCGCGGTGGGGGGACTGGCGTGGCGCGCGCTGCACGCCCTGCTGCGCGCATTGCTCTGCCTGCA